>OVBA01000418.1:0-10044 GCA_900406435.1 Lepidium aucheri
GAAAATACATGGACTGATCGGATCGTTTCTATAGCCTTCTCTGATGAGATAATTGCTTAACTGGTTATACCACATACATCCGCTTTGTTTCAGTCCATATAAAGATTTGTTCAGCCTAATGCAGTGTTGATCACGTGACCCTTTCTTATCTTTGATTTCAATGCCGTCTGGGATTCTCATATATATTTCATTGTCCAGTGGGCCATAGAGATATGCAGTTACAACATCCATTAACCGCANGGTCTCTTCATAATCTATTCTGGGTCTTTGTGAGAATCATTGTGCTACAAGCCGTGCCTTGTATCTAACAATTTCACCAAGTTCATTTCTCTTTCGCACAAAAACCCATTTGTTTCCAACTGGTTTGACATTAGATGGTGTCCTTAAGATCGGACCAAACACATCTCGTTTCTTTAAACTATTTAACTCCACGTTTATAGCTTCTTTCCATTTTAGCCAATCTGATCTATGAGTGCACTCTATAATGGATGTGGGTTCTAGATCCTCTTGCGTATCCGCAATTTCAAGTGCTACCTTATATGCAAATCTATCATTGATGTCGACATCTTTTCTGTTCCATCGAGTACCAGACATGATATAATTAATCGAGATCTCATTATTATCAATCCCATCAGAACCTTGAGATTCGGTGTCCCGAACCTTGTTAACTGGTCCATTAGGGTTAGGGTCGGCTGCGGCCGTGTCTGATGTCTCGGGAATCCTGATTTGATCCATTGCACCTTTTTTTGATTTCCAGGGATTCTTATCTTTGGAACCTATAGGTCTGCCACGTTTATGAGGTGGTGCAGAAACTGTAGCAACTTGAGTTAGTCCCTTTTGGACATCTATTCGTACTGGTGCATTACAAGCTGGTACGTACGATTTAGTAACTTTCTTCGGGTCAGTAAAGGAATTAGGCAATTGATTAGCTTGTTTTTGTAAATGAATAATCTTTTGGACTTTAGATTCACATTCAATAGTCCGAGGATCTTGCCAATTTAAGGATGTTTGATTCCATGAAATTTCCTTGACCAGCTTGTTTGTCTCTCCACCTAAGGATGCATATACCGATTCATCGAACTGGCAATCTGCATATCTGGCCTTAAATATATCTCCTGTGGTCGGCTCAAGATATTTAATAATGGTGGGAGAATCAAATGCAACATATATTCCCATCCTCCGTTGAGGTCCCATCTTAGTTCTATGTGGTGGTGCGATGGGTACATATACTGAACACCCAAATGTCTTAAGATGAGAGATGTCTGGCTCATGACCCGTTAGTAATTGGGATGGCGAATATCTATGCTCACTAGATGGCCGAATGCGTATTAGTTCAGCAGCGTGTAAAACAACATGTCCCCAAGCTAAGACCGGAAGCTGGGACCTCATGAGTAATGGTTGAGCTATCAACTGAATCCGTTTAATGAAGGACTCAACTAGTCCGTTTTGTGTATGTACATGTGCAACAGGATGTTCAACACTTACCCCCATGGACATACAATAATCATTAAACGCTTGGGATGTGAATTCACCAGCATTGTCTAGACGTATAGTCTTTAATGGAAAATCTGGAAAGTGGGCTCGCAATCTGATGATTTGGGCCAATAACCTAGCAAATGCTTGGTTTCTAGAGGACAATAGACATACATGCGACCAGCGGGTCGATGCATCGATTAAAACCATGAAGTACCAAAACGATCCACAAGGTGGATGAATCGGACCACAAATGTCCCCTTGAATCCGTTCAAGAAATGTCAAGGTCTTTTTAGACACTTTGACTAGTGAAGGCCGTGTAATCAACTTCCCTTGTGAACAAGCAATGCACATGTGGTGCTTAGGGAAAACACGATTCTCTTTAAGAGGATGCCCTTTAGAGCTTTGAGTTAATTTAGGCATCATACTTAAACCCGGATGACCAAGCCAGTCGTGTCAAGTAGTGTAATCATTAAACCGTGCTTTGATAGCAGCATTAGCCTCAATCATACTGACCTAAGCATAGTAAAGACCAATAGACAATGCGGGTATAGTCTTAAATATTTGCTTATGGCCGTTTATCATCTTAGTGATAAGTAGGGATTCTTTGTTCCCTTCACCCTGAGTTTCAATATGTTAACCATTTAACCTTATGTCCTTGAAACTCAATAGATTTCTCTTAGAACTGGGTGAGTATAGAGCATCTAATATTTCAAGATGCGTGCCCTTAGATAACAATATATGGGCTTGGCCATGGCTTTCAATTAGGCTTGATATACCCGCTATCTTGCTAATGTGTGCAGTTTGTAACTCTAGATTCACAAAATAGCTCTTGTCTTTCAATATGGTGTGGCTAGATCCACTATCCACCACAATGATATGTTCGGTTTTGTTCATATGTTATTAGAGACAAGATATATGTCTTAGACATATATGCAATCAAAAACAAACAAACAATATGTATTGAAAGCAAAAATGGTTTTATATATTAAAAATCATAGTCTAATGCAAAACCAATGTCTAAAACAATCATAAAGACAAAGCTAAAACTAAAAGTAAAACAAGACAAGTAACTCTAGATGCCGAATTCATTCTTGATCTTTTAAAAGATCCGAAGTCTCAAAATCCATGGAGTCCTCATGTTTGTTTGTGAAGTCTCCTTCATTATCTTGATGGACCATGTTAGCTTCGGCATTAGTCTTCCCATGCTTTTGATAGAGTTCACAAAGGAACTTAAGAGTGCAACAAGTCTTAGCCAATGATTGTCCATTCCGCACCTATGACAAGATGACGTTTAGCCGAGGTGGATGAATGGGCCGTGTGATACGGTTTGGAAATTCTGCGACCTCTACCACGACCATAACTGAGGTTAGGTCGATTGCCTCTATTCGAGCTACCGTGGAAGTTTCCATGGTCGTGCCCACCACGTCCGTTTCAACGACCGCGACCACGGCTGGAAGAGCTATCATGTTGGACATAGTTTGACTTCTTTGTGTCTTTCTTGGCTTCTTCAACCTTATGGGCCTCTGGCAATGGGGTTGCTCCCGGGGGTATTTGTGAGTTGTTGAGCATAAGCAACTCATTGTTCTTCTCAGCAAGAAGCAAAAAAGAAATCAATTTCTCGAATGTCTTATAATTCATTGCTCGGTATTGTTGCTGGAGCACCAAGTTTTGAGTGTGGAAGGTTGATAATGTCTTTTCAAGTAGATCATGATCAGTTACCTTCTTTCCACAAAGTTTCAAGAGTGAAACAATCGAGAACAACTGAGAGTTGTACTCATCAACAGATTAAAAATCCATGAACCGTAGAATCTTCCAATCATATTGGGCTTGAGGTAACAATGCCACTTTCTTGTGGCTATAGCGCTTCTTTAAAGTGTTCCAAAGTTCGAGAGGATCATCCTTAAGTGTAAGGTATTGTTTCTTGAGGCTATCGACTAGGTGATGGCGTATATGAAAAATTACCTCGTATCGATTCTTAGGGGATTCGTTGTTATCATCCATGATACATTCACCTAGCTATATTGAGCTTAGGAATATTTCCATGTCAAGTGCCTATTCGAGATAGATATCCCCCGAGATACTTAGTGCCTTGAATTCAACTTTTGAGATATTCAACATTTAAAGCACACACAAACAAACATACAAGTCTAGTAAGTTATCAATCAATTCTAACACCTTAGTAAGATGGTTTAGCTTTAAAAGTGAACTAGATTTTAGTTTTAGAAATCGCCTAGGATAAACCAATTAGAGAACCGGTTTATAAAAGGGTTTTAGTTTTAGGGTTTGCGGTTAGGGTTTATGTAATGTTCCTGAACCAGCTTTGGTCCGGAAAACATTGTGGATGGTCGAGAAAATGGTCAAAGGGGCGGAAAACAGCTCAAGTCAGCTCACAACTAGCTGGAAGGAGTAAAAGTCAAGCTGGGCCAGCTCGAAATCAGCTGGGTGAACTGATGGGAAGCTGGATCAGCTTAGCCAAGTGATAGTCCAGCTGAGCCAGTTGACTGACCAATCCACCAGCTGACTAACCAGTCCACTAGCTGAACGATTATGGGCGATGATCGGGTTTTGGTCTGACCCGCAGACCCGATGGACCTAAAGGACGGGTCGATGCGGTTGGACTCGCGAACCAACACATATTTTCGGCAACAAATACGAGCGTACGCCTTTAACCAAAAGGATGCACGTGTCCGCCAAGAGATGCATCCGATCGCCCAAAAGGCACCTTTCCGCGGATGGACGCGTCCATACATGCTCTATAAAAGAGCGCACGCGCCTCCCTTCTTCCCCATTCAGTCATGATCACGAAAACTCCATTAAAACACGCAGAAAAAACTTAGAAAAATTAGAGAAAGGCGATTAAGTGGGAATCGATCCATAAGTGATCGAAAGATTTGATTGGGAAGCAATGGCAGACGGCGAAGACGTCCAGATGAAGGATGTGATGGGGATGAACACGGGCGACAAGGAAATGGCCCTAGAGGTGAATGCGTGACCATGGCCTATGGCCTAGTCAGGCTTGCTAGATTGATCTTACGATCTTAAGTTCTCTTGTCCCCTTTTTACTTAAACGATATGAACTTAACGGTTGCCTAAGTCGTATGTACCGATTTCTGCCTTGCCCCAATGGACCTGACTAGTCCTAAAGGCCATCGGTGGCTTCGCGAACATCTCGGCTGATGAGATCGAGTGATTTTGGCCATCACCGACTTGATTTGCGAATAACCGCCGAAAGTGTTGGATGAAGATGGATTNNNTCACCCAATTTTCAGGAATTGACGGTACAAATGGGAAGGATGAGGACGGACCGCAAGGCTAAAGGACTAAGGATGGATGAATGGTTAGGGAATCGTGTAGATAGGGATCCTAACGATTGTAATAGCCTATTGTGCAAATAAATCATTGTATGGAAACACGTTTATTGATTAATAAAGATCCAATTTACTTTATAAAACTCTAAATTCACTCACGACTTAAACTCTGATGAATCACGGAATTAAACAATGTACAATGATCAAGTAAAATATAAAACCGGATTGGACTTGGTATAAATTGAGTCTGGTGTGGGTGAGGCGAACCTCCCAGACTTAGAAATTTGGGATGGGTCGTTTCAAGTTGGCATCAGAGCATGCTTGATCTTGGACATAGTCGCATGTTGGGTTAGAACGTCCATCCAGTCTGAAGGTCTTGCGTCCGATCATCCAAGTAAGTTCTTAGAACTAACTTTGAACAATTTTGTAGATGGAAAAGAATAAGAAAGTGCACAAAAGCACTAAGAAAAAAGGAAGGAAAAAGATGTTGGGACATGTCAGAAAGACACAGATGATGTCAACTTTACCGGACCTAGGGTAGGGAATGACGCAGTGATCCAAACAGAACTGACTGCAACTCGGAAAGAAATTCCACTGGTTCTGAACACGGAGAATCTAGAGGATGTGGCCGAGTTTTCGAATGCGGGCGGACCCTCAAGACCCCGTATGGGCGGTGCGAACGTTAACCAAGGGTTGGAACATAATAATGACAGAATGCCTACCCATCGTGAGCTATGGGAAATGATGCGCCAAATGATGACTCAAACGGCCGTGTTAACTGGGGTCCTTGCATAACCTGCAGGTGTGTATGCGAATGGGAACCAGTTTTCGGTACCACCATCTACTATGAACCCAACCAGCATCATTAAAAGGAACCAGACTATGGTGAATCCATCTACTGGAAATCCTTCCAACACACGGGAACAAAACTTAGTAGTGGAATACTGTATTGGTGAGAGCCCGGGTAATGAAACGGGCGGGTCGCTACCAAGGGTCTCAATGGAAAGGGTGAGTTATTTGACTATGCTTGAGCACATGTCTAGGCTCGGAACAAAGCAATTCTTCGGAAGTGCTGACCCCATTGAGGCTGACGAATGGAGGAGTCGTTTGGTGAAGAATTTTAGTGCCACTCGGTGCCCACAAGATTTCCGAAAAGATATAGTGGTTCACTTCTTAGAAGGTGATACGCATAATTGGTGGATCTCTGTTGAGAAACGCAAGGGAGACAACCATATTTCCTTTGCAGATTTCGAAGGAGAACTCAACAAAAAGTATTTTCCTCCGTGAGCTTGGGCCCGCTTTGAGTCAGCCTATTTGAACTTAGTTCAAGGATAAAAGACTGTGAGGGGTTATGAAGAGGAATTCAACCGTCTTAGACGCTTTGTCGGATGAGAACTCGAGGAAGAGCAGGCCCAAGTTCAAAGGTTTAAGCGCGGGTTGAGAGTGGAGATACGCAATCATTTGCACGTCCGAACTTTCAACTCGGTGTCTGAACTGGTTGAAAAGGCTGTTATGGTCAAACTTGGTCTCACTGAAGAGAGCCAGTTAAAACGACTAAAGAATCTAACTCATCCTCATCCGCAAAAGATGGAAGGGAAAAAGAGGAAATAGGAAAGTATGGAAAACCCGACTAAGTCGGAAGAGGCGTGTAAAGAGTGTGCGACCTGTGGTAAGAGGCATTGCAGCCAATGCTGGAAGGCAATAGGCGCATGCGCTCGATGTGGAAGCAAGGAACACGTGACCCAAAACTGCCCAAAGACCGATCGTGGTAACAGGACGGTTGGTAGTGTGGCCCGGACTTGTTATAATTGCGGAATGTCGGGACACTTTAAGAGTGAATGCCCTAGACTAACAGTGGAAAACCAGATCAGACAAAGGGTGAACCGCGGAGGGAATGAACTGACTCCAACGGCTAAGAGGCCTACTTGTGTACCGCAGGTTTAAGAATTGTCAAAGGAAACTGACACGGCTGGTAATACGATCATTGGTATATTATCTTCCCTTTACTAAGTATTTTGGGAAAAGCATGACATGCATAAGCATGCAGGTACTTAGCATTCTAGAGCGGATGTGTAGGGACCTTAAATGTAGGTGATGTCATGACCCATGTACTCTTTGACTCGGGGGCTTTGTATAGCTTCATGAGTACAAAGAACCTGGGTAAAGGACGGTTCCAAAAGGGACCAGAAAATATATATGGGATAAAAAAGGCAGCGGGCGGTCAAGTAATGCGATCCTATGGGACGTATTGCAACATTCCCGTCTTGATCAAGGACGTGGTAACAGAAGTTGACCTAGTCATAACCGACCTAGAGAATCACGACGTGATCTTGGGTATGGATTGGCTAGGAAAATACAAGGCTAACATTGACTGTCACCGTGGAAGGGTATTGTTTGAAAGAAAGGAGGGGAAGTTGGAATTCCAAGGAATCCGATCAACTCCAGGAAGCATAGTAATCTCAGTTATCCAAGCAGAACGGATGCTAGAGGAGGGTTGTGAAGCATACTTAGCCACAATCATATCAACCATAGTTGGGGAAAATACAGAATTGAAAGATATTCCGATCGTAAGGGACTTTTCGAATGTGTTCGAACCTGTAAAGGGTTTACCACCGGACCGGGCTGATCCATTCACAATAGAAGTTGAACCCGACACAACTCCAATATCTAAATCTCCCTATCGAATGGCCCCGGCCAAGATGGCCAAGTTGAAGAAGCAATTGGAGGAGTTGCTGGAAAAAGGGTTCATACGGCCGAGTAGTTCTCCTTGGGGAGCGCTGGTTTTGTTCGTAAAGAAAAAGGATGGAAGCCTAAGACTTTGCATAGACTACCGCGGTCTGAATAGGGTCACGGTGAAGAATAAGTACCCATTGCTGCGGATAGACGAGCTACTGGACCAATTGAGAGGCGCAAGGTTGTTTTCAAAAATCGACTTGGCCTTAGGTTATCACCAAATTCCTATAGAGCGAACTGACGTTCAGAAGACAGCCTTTTGGACCAGGTATGGTCATTATGAATTCATTGTGATGCCTTTTGGTCTAACAAATGCTCCTGCAGCCTTTAAGAAAATGATGAACAATGTGTTCCGGGATTAGTTGGACGAGTTGGTTATTGTCTTCATTGATGATATTCTTGTCTATTCCAAGGACCAGGAAACGCATGAAACATCATCTTAAGGCAGTCTTAGAACGGCTTCGACAACAGAAACTTTATGCCAAGCTCAGTAAATGTAGTTTTTGGCAAAAGAGTGTTGGCTTCATAGGGCACATTGTGTCCGAACAAGGAGTGTCCGTAGAGCCAGACAAGATAAGAGCAATCAAAGAATGGCCACGGCCAAACAATGCGATCAAGATTCAAAGTTTCTTGGGATTGGCGAGATACTATAGCAAGTTCGTGAAAGGGTTCGCAAGTATGGCTTAACCCATGACACGGCTAACCAGAAAGGATACCAAGTTCGAATGGTCCAATGCTTGCAAAGGTGCTTCCAACGGTCAAAGGTAATGCTAACTAGTGCACCTGTTCTAACTTTACCTAACACGGATGAACCCTATGTGGTTTATACCGATGCATCCAAAACAGGATTAGGGTGTATGTTAATGCAGAAGGGTACGGTGGTTGCATATGCCTCTAGGCAGTTGCGAAAACATGAAGTGAACTACCCAACGCATGACTTGGAGATGGCTGCGGTGGTGTTTGTCTTAAAAATCTGGCGATCATACTTATATGGTTCAAGTATATCTTCACACAACCCGACCTGAACTTTAGGCAAAGAAGATGGATGGAACTAGTTGCGGACTATGATCTAGACATTACCTATCATCCGGGGAAGGCAAACCAAGTAGCAGACGCTCTTAGTAGGAGGAGATAAGACGTTGCGGCCGAAAGGGAAACCTAAAACATGGTGAACATGCTCAAAGTGTTGCATCTCAATGCAGTGACCACTGACATGGAACCTTTGGGTTCAAGGGCTGTAGAACAAGCAGACTTACTGGCCCAAGTCAAAGCAGCCCAAGAGAAGGATGAGAATCTGAAACAAATGGTGCTGAACGATAAGACCGAGTACCAAAAAGCAACCAATGGGACTATCATGGTAAACGGTCGGGTAAGTGTACCAAATGACAAAGGATTAAGGGGAGAAATCTTAAGAGAGGCACATCAGTCCAAATTCGTGATCCACCCGGACATGAACAAAATGTACCGCGACCTAAAAAGGTATTACCATTGGATCGGGATAAATAAGGATGTGGCTGAATGGATAAGTAAATGTTCGACTTTCCAGTTGGTAAAGGCGGAACATCAAGTCCCTAGTGGCTTACTGCAAAGTCTTTCTATACCCGAATGGAAATGGGACCATATCACAATGGACTTTGTGACCGGGTTACCAAGGATCAAGTCCAAATGTAATGCAATATGGGTTGTAGTGGATAGACTAACAAAGTCGGCCCACTTCATTACAATCAAGGACACGGACGGAGCTGAGGCAATTGCTGAAAGGTATGTAAACGAAATTGTCCGATTGCATGGAGACTCGGCTAGTATAGTATCAGATCGACTCGCAATTTATATCCCAGTTCTAGAAGGCCTTTCAAGACGCCTTAGGAACTAAGGTGAAAATGAGTACAGCTTATCACCCGCAGACAGACGGGCAATCCGAACAAACGATCCATACCCTGGAAGACATGTTATGGGCATGCGTATTAGATTGGGGCGGATCATGGGAGTCACACTTGACGTTGGTCGAGTTTTCCTATAATAATAGCTACCAAGCCTCGATCGGAATGTCACCATACGAAGCCCTGTATGGACGACCGTGTAGAACGCCATTGTGCTGGACCCAAGTAGGAGAACGTAGCATGATTGGCCCAGAAATTGTAGACGACACCACGAAAAATATCAAGTTCTTATGGGCAAAAATGAAGGAAGCCTAGGATAGGCAAAAGAGTTATGCGGATAAGAGAAGAAAGGATATAACCTATGAAGTGGGTGAACGAGTATACTTGAAGGTGATTACATTCAAGGGACGAGCAAGGATCTCAAAGAATGGAAAGCTAAGTCCAAGGTACATTGGTNAATTGGTCTATTTCAAATAATAGAAAGGGTTGGTGCAGTTGCTTATAAGTTAGAACTACCACCCGAAATGAGTGCTTTCCACAATGTGTTCCATGTTTCCTAACTACGTAAGTGTTTGGTCGATCAAAGCTTGATATTGGCCGAACCACCAAAGGAACTTAAGAGAAACTTGACCGTGGAAGCTAAGCCA
>OVBA01000418.1:10109-68149 GCA_900406435.1 Lepidium aucheri
GGAAAGCCGAATGAGATCTGAGTTTTCAGAATGGTACAAGGAACAAAACATTGTTGAAACAGATAGTCCAGATTCAAGGATGAATCCCTTTCAAGGGGGGGAGAACCTCTAACGTCCCTGAACCAGCTTTGGTCCGCAAAACATTGCGGATGGTCGAGAAAATGGCCAAAGGGGCAGAAAACAGCTCAAGTCAGCTCACAACTAGCTGGAAGGAGTAAAGGTCAAGCTGGGCCAGCTCGAAACCNAGCTAGTTGACTAACCAATCCACCAGCTGACTGACCAGTCCATTAGCTGAACGGTTATGGGCGACGGTCGGGTTGTGGTCTGACCCGCGGACCCGATGGACCTAAGGGGCGGGTGGATGCAGTTGGACCCATAAACCAACACACCTTTTCGGCAACAAAGGCAAACGTGCGCCTTTAACCAAAAAGACGCACGTGTCCGCCAAAAGATGCATCCGATCGCCCAAAAGGCACTTTTCCGCGGAAGGACGCGTCCATACATGCTCTATATAAGAGCGCGTGTGCCTCCCTTCTTCCTCATTCAGTCACGATCACAAAAACTCCATTAAAACATGCAGAAAAACTCAGAAAAATTAGAGAAAGGCGATTAAGTGGGAATCGATCCATGAGTGATCGGAAGATTGGATTGGAAAGCAATGGCGGATGGCGAAGACGTCCAGATGAAGGATGCGATGGGGATGAATACGGGCGACAAGGACATGGCCCTAGAAGTGAGTGCGTGACCATGACCTACGGCCTAGTCAGGCTTGCTAGATTGATCTTACGATCTTAAGTTCTCTTGTCCCCTTTTTACTTAAACGATATGAACTTAACGGTTGCCTAAGTCATGCGTACCGATTTCCGCCTTGCCCCAATGGACCTGACCAGTCCTAAAGGCCATTGGTGGCTTCACAGACATCTTGGCTGATGAGACCGAGTGATTTCGGCCATCACCGACCTGATTTGCGAATAACCGCCAAAATTATTGGATGAAGATGGATTCGATGGGTTGGGCGGAATATTGGTGATCATTCATGCATAAGCATGCATTGGGTTTGGGGTGCATAGTCCGTATTCACTAAGTATATTGTATATACTTACCCCTCACCCAATTTTAAGGAATTGACGGTACAAATGGGAAGGATAAGGACGGACCGCAAGGCTGAAGGACTAAGGATGGATGGATGGTTAGGGAATCGGGTAGATAAGGATCCTAACGATTGTAATAGCCTATTATGCAAACAAATCATTGTATGAAAACCTGTTTATTGATTAATAAAGATCCGATTTCCTTTATAAAACTCTAAGTTCACTCACGACTTAAACTCTGATGAATCACAGAATCAAACAATGTACAATGATCAAGTAAAATATAAAAACCGGATTGGACTTGATATAAATTGAGTCTGGTCTAGGTGAGGCAAACCTCCCAAACTTAGAAATTTGGGACAGGTCGTTTCAGTTTAGCCCTAACCGGTTTAGAGGATTAGGGTTTTCGGTTTTGGTATAACCAAACCGACCTAAAAACAAACGGATCTAGGGTTTTAGGGTTAGGACCAGATCCTATTAGTGTTTCTAGGGTTTTTGATTTTCCTAATCTAATAAAGAAAATTCTAAGTTTTATAGATTTCCTTTTTAGTTTAGGATTAGGTTTTGAAAGTTTACTTCTCTTTTCAGTTTTCGATTTCCTTTTCTTTCTAGGTTAAGGTTTTAAAGATTTCTATGTTTTATGCAATAAGGAAAAACAATCAATCTAACAACCTAAACAACAAGCAAATAAGGAAATCGGTTTGCAAAAACTGGATTGGTTTTAGCAAAACACGATTAGGGTTTTAAGCGGTTTGACAACTGCGGTTAGGGTTCCTAGGATCGCGATTTCTAGGGGTAGTTTTTAGGGTTTATAATTGCGATTTTAGGGTTAGCTTCCTAAGTGATTTTAAAACATTAACTCTTAGTTTTAGGGATTTCATTCATGTAATAAACACAAGCATTCAAGACAATCAAAATAGCTTCTAGGGTTCTTATTCAAAAACGCAATTTAGGTTTTTAAATTAGGGTTTGAAATCGCTAATATTAGGGTTTCAAAATCGATTCCAGTTTTAGGGTTTAGGAGTTTCAAATCAAGGTTTCTAATTTAAACAATTAACCATCAAACAATATAATCGAGTTTGATTTTAGGTTTCGATTATTTTAGGGTTTCAAGTTTGGTTTGGTTCTTAGTTTTAGAATGTGTACCTTATTCACCTATGAGTTGAATGGAATTGAGATTGGTGAGCTATCGAACAAGGAGAAGACCGCAAACGAGCTGATCCAACGAT
Organism: Lepidium aucheri; assembly: GCA_900406435.1. Taxonomy (NCBI): domain Eukaryota; kingdom Viridiplantae; phylum Streptophyta; class Magnoliopsida; order Brassicales; family Brassicaceae; genus Lepidium; species Lepidium aucheri. The sequence continues at coordinate 12,430 of OVBA01000418.1, forward strand.
GATCGGAGTTGGGCGACGAGTTGAACCAACGAACCAACAAACACAAGCCGAACGATGATCGGATTTGGACGCAAGAGGTGATCGGGATTTGATGTTTTGGTTTTAACGAATTAAGGGTTAGGGTTTCTAGAGCTCTCGTGCTGATAACGTGTTATGAACCTAAGGAAATTGAGAAGTGAATTATATGTTATTAATGAATAAGAGTTACATATTTATAGGAGAATACAGTCACATGAATAAATAAAGTCCTTATTAGAATAGGAAATAGGTTAAACTGTCTTTAATCTAATGGGCCAGTTATGGAGTTCATCCATATAATTTATAACAGGTCTAACTTTATTGTTCCTGTTTTATTCTTTGATTATTTACACAATAATGGAGGTATTCAATTGTTTCATCATGTTGCACTTTCATGTTTTCTTTAGAACTAATCAATTACACAACATTTTTAATGATAAAATATCCGAAAGGTTATTTCACCACTTACTTAATTATAAACTAACCATAAATATCATATGTAAAGCAAATATGAATCGATAATTCTAGAGCCTTTAAACCAAAATGCATTTTCTGCCCATTATTACGTTAACTTTTATGTAAGCAATGCTAGATCTTTATAGTCTTTTTTCTTCATATACCAGAAGAGAGTAAAAACATAATTTTGTTTATAATATAGAAATTACACAAAACTTTCTTACAATTGGTAATGGTAACATACAAATCAGGCAACAACAAGACTGGTGAGATCATAAAAATTGTCCATTGGTAAACAAAGATAATGCAGGTGTGATCTTTTAAACAACGACGTTTACGTTTTCATAACAACTAGGATGGTACCCGCGTTTAAAATGTGGGTTATGAATTGTCTTTAAATTAAACCATAATTATTATTTTTATGGGTGGTATGAATCTACTTTCTCAATAGTAGATTTAGATGGTTTATACACAATTGGCGATTTGGGAAGTGACTTGGCCGGTTCAAATTCATCAAAATGTGTCACGATATGAAAATCTCATAATCATTAATAACTTGGGTTTTGAACAACCAAGTAGTAGCGTAGACTACCAAATATCATAAGGTCGAACAAATAGCCACACCTATCTAATAGTCACATGTGTATTGTGTTTGAAAATTGTAATTAGTACACATAATTACTGATTTAGGAATGAAAAATCTTAATCTTTAGTGGATGTTGATTTAAATTGAGACTCACTTAGTATCTTATAATCAATAATCATAATAGGATCTAGTTTTTATTTGATCACTTAAGGACTGAAAACTTTGAATTAACATCCATTATAATTGTCAAGGCCCAAAAGTGATCTTATGTGTTCGTATCTGCATGCAGCTTGAGGAGTTATGGCTTCATAATGAAAAGTTTTAAGTCTTGAAAAAGTATCACAGCACAACAAATCCACGGACTGGTAGCTTATCATTTGAAGTTAGTTTATTTCTAGTTTATTGTTCAAATTAGGTGTTTCTAAATGGATTAGTGGTACTTAAAAATATTCGTTAAAGTACGTAGCCAATAAGATAACTCTTAAACATAAACAAAATTTTTTGAAAATGTGGTAAATAAACCAGATAAAATCTATAGTTTGGTTTGAATCAGTCTTAATTTATTTTGTTTATTTGATAGATGTGATCGCACTCTGATGTGTTCTTATTTACAGCTTCAAGCTTTATGGATTCAGAATGGAATCTTCCAAGTCTGGAAAATATAACAACACAACAGATCTAATAATTGCTAGCTTATCATTTATACAATTAACTTGAACATTTCCTACGCATGAATAGAAGAATGACCAACCAGCATAATACACATTTCCTCCACATAAACTACCAAAGAATAACATACCTTCATCTGGTCATCATTATAAGGAGCATCCAGAGCAATTATTTTTGTAATCTCTCTTATGCAAGCAGCGACAACAACTTTCACATCAATGTCTACTTGCTTAAAGAGTTTTCCACCGACTAATGCGTTCATCGGTGGAGAGAGTTCATTCTACATTGAGTGGGAAGGTATTTGTTCAACCTCCAACATGCATAGGAATAGTTTCCACTGCAAAAACCATAAAGGTCATCAAATTCACTAACTCATAAACTCGACATCCACACCACATATATGAAATAGAGTTACAAAAAGCATCACCATTTAACAGAACTATTTCACATTAAGAGTTCAAAAATAGACCCATGTAGGGCTTGAATCAATGAATATAATTCTTCAATGCTTTCCCTTAAGAATAGAAAGTTGTTTCTGCTAACGTATATCATGGTCAAGGAGAATCATTCAGTTGGTAAATAAAACCAATTCAATAACCTATATAAGATTCCCAAGAGCAGAACTGCTAAGCACTCAATAAGCCAAAAATCACTAATAAATTACATTCAAAACGAAGAAGTCTCAGTAATCAAAATCTCAAAAACAGGATTATTAACAAAAAAAGATTTGAGCATTTGATGACCAACCTCCATAAGCTTGGTTATTAGCTGCACCTTCTCCCTATTTTTTGTTGAATGCTTCAAAAGCTTCTTTATACTCTCATTCCTGCAAGTTGTGTAAATACACCAGCTTAGCATCTTATTTTTCAACCAGAAATTTTGAATATATAGGTCAATGGATTTGATTGTGTTTTGGCTAACCTTTTTCTGAATTGTATGCCCCAACGTCTTTAATTCTTTGTTAACAAAATTAATTTTCTTCCTGACAGAAGCAACTTCTTTCCTCATGAAATCAGCTAACCCTTCAAGTTCCTGATATGCAATTTAACCGTTGAGCTTCTTAGTCATGATTCATCAATATAACATCACCCTGAGGAGTAAATAATTCTTTTCATAAATAGGTTAGAGTTTAATCAATAGAACTAAAGTTTATCAAGCAAATGGATTATACAATTTGTGCTACAAATGTAGTGTAACCCAAGATTAGGGAAAAATAAGCTAGAAGAAACCAAGTCAAGATTCTTGGTCCTGAACATCACAGCTTATTTTCATCCACACAGCTTATTTTGAACATCACCTAGAAACTTTCACTGTTTTGTAACCCAGATATTGAAAAACCCTAAAACCATACTAAATCCAGGTTTTTCTTGCTAATGATCACTTAATACTAAATCCAACAAAGAAGCCTCAAAATTTTCTCCCATATGGCACAAAACAACACAAACATCAAACATAATTATTTATTTTTATGTTTCAATTTTTCTATAAGAGTAGAATAAATTCTTCAAGGATAATTCTCAAATAAATAAATCAATAAGTAAATTGATAAGATGATTAAAATGTAAATGTACCCCACAGATCAAAGCAAGACGCTAGTCTTTTCTTCAACACGACCAAGTTGAGCTTGAACTCTTTCCCTAATATCCATCTTCTTTTTCTCGACCTCTTCTTCTTTCACTCTAAAGGCCGACAATGCAGTCCTCAACCGAAAAAGACATACGCTCATTGTCTTTATCATTGTCGTCTTTCTTTACCAGAGGTTGATCAATCAAAATTTGAGTAATAAAATCTCCATCAAATTACAAATCTCATACGCATGGTTCTGAAAAATCAACCCCAAGATCAACAACCAGAGTAGATATTGTACTCAACTAAAGTAAGTAATCAGAGACAAAAAAGTTGATTTTGGTGAGAATTAAATGATTAAGAGAAGCAGTTAGTAAGTTACTTACGAAGGAGGATGAGCGACGGCAAAATTGAGATCGGAGGCGATTGAGAGAATCCGACAATCTGTCGATACATCTAATGGTTTTCTCCCAAACCCAAGTTGAGTCGCTTCCCATTTATATTTCTTCACAAAGCTTTTCGACAGTTAATTAGATGGTAGCAGATCCAGAATCTGTTGTAGAGAAAGAAAAAAATAATAGAGAGGAGAAATAGATGATAGATGATCGTGGGATAACTATATTGATGAAGGTGGAGGCTTACAATTAAACCTAACCTATTACTTTTGTTTTGAAAATTAAGAGGTGGTAGAAAATAAATTTACCATTATTTAAACAGTAAATTAAGTAAAAATTAACTTAAAATCACTAGACGTACTTCCACTTTAATAAGGAGAGATAAAATACACGATGCTAATTGATATCAAATTAAGCAAAGGGTTGTGCCTCAAACATAATGCACTAAAGATACAACAACACTAAACTATATATATATATATATTGTTGGCTGAGGAAAACATATTAACATAGTGTTTTGAAAATAAAAATAAAATAGAAATTTACATCCAAAAGATGAAGAGACTTATATTGAAGTGGACCGTCGATGTCTGCACATGAATAAGGCAACAAATACAAATACCATATTAGTTTGTGCACCAATTAAATTCTTAATCACAACTCACAACTCACAACTATCTCTCTCCAAACAACTATCTTTCCTCCACATTCCCTTAAAAGAACAAACAAAACAAAAGAAATGATTCGGATTCGTCTTCTTTGCCTCTTTGTTCTCCTCTTCACTATCGTTTTTGCTTTCTCTATAGAAGCTTCAAAAATCCATGTTGTTGGAAGACGAAGCTTTTCTTCCAGACCTTCTAGAGGATACAGAGGTTTCATCCCCTCTTATACCACAGCTGTCATCGACGCCGGAGATATCAAGCCGGAGAAGAGAAAGATCCTGACCGGCTCAAACTCTTTACATAATAAGCGATAAACAACTTCTTATTTCGTCGCCCGCAACCAGTTTTTGGTTTTTGGATTTTAATTTTAATTATCTTGGAGAATATATAAAATGTATATACATAATACAATATACTATAAAATTGATGTGTCTACACTCCCATGTAATGTACTAGTTTTTATGTACAACTTTTTGAAATAGAGATATTAAACGTTTGGATGTATGCATAATTTTTACAGTTCATATAGATTGTAATTGATCATATGGTTTTTTTATGTTTTTTGTATACGCATAGGTAGACTATAGGTGTCCGATTTCAACTATTAACAACGTATAAGACTATTTAATACTTACATCAACTGTCTGAGAAAAAAATAAATCAGTGTGTGTAAGAGATCTATAATAGAGTAGTAGCTGAATCCACAGGCCATATATTTATTTCACATTATGGCTCAAATTTTCTTCTAAACTAAAGTCAAACAAAAACAATTTGTTCGTAATTAAATGATCATAATTAAACATATGAAGGTTGGGGAAACTGTTCTGTTTCTTATAATAAGATTAATTATTATGGCAAAAAGATTATCATTATTATAGGTTAATGTTGAAAATTGTGGTTAAATGATTTGGTTTATGGTTGATGCTGAAATTTTTTTCTATAAGACAGACTATTCTAATCCACTTTGCTGAAAATTCGAGTTTTGTCTAAAACAAAACTTGACTATATTTAAGTGATATTCTTATATATATATTTTAAATGATTCCAGTTCAGGTAGAATATTATTTATCCCAATTAATCAGATTAGTAGCTGAATTCACAAGCTATATATTATTTTTCACATTATGGTCTATGTGTCTTCTAATTTCTAAACTAAAGTCAACAAAAACAATTCGTTCGTAATTAAGTGATCATTGGTAAATATATGAAGGGTGGACAAATTGTTGTGTTTGATTTTTTTCTTTTGTCATAATTAGCAGATCCATTAGCCAAGTTCATACATAATGTAAGTGGTAGAACTCGATCCTTGGATGTGCAAGTATGTCTACCATTTAGTGGACTTACCGCTTTCTACTCGATAAAGGTCACTTGTACTTTTGTGTTTGTTAAAATAAGATTAATTTTTATGGACTTGACAAAAAAAGATTAATTATTATGGCATAAAGATTATCATTATTAGAGGTTAAATGTTGATTGATTGGCTTTATGGTTTATGCTCAAAAGCTTTTCTATAAGATGGACTATTCTAATCCACTTTGTTGAAAATTCAAGTTTTTTCGACAAAATTTGATTTATGATTCATAAGTTATAATCAGTCCTAAATCCCAAAACAATATATTGTGGAAATTATACAACTCTATGAAATCAAAATTTAGTAAAAAACAGAATTATAAATGGAATTAACCACTTGACCAAATGCATTAAGTTAAAACTCGAGTTTGGTTTAAGGAAATCTTGACTATGTTTAATTTAATTTTTGTTTAAAGTAATACTCTAAAATTTGTTTTATCTCTTAGTATTTTCAAAGATAAGTAGGAAGAAATTGCCACAAGATGTATGCTCCCATTTATTAATATTTTTAGTGTTTTGCGCATGCGAATTTGTGCAGAAACATATTTTTGACCTTTTTTTTTAAAACTTATTCTCTCGTCCAACTTCATTTAACCTAGAATGCTTTAATCTGTGTACACTCCAACACAAGCTCATTAGTATCCTAAACACAATTAAGGCTCAATTTGGTTCTCATAACTAAATCCAAGGTTTCTTCACTAGGAGGAACACCAACAAATTCCCTCTTTGACTAGGTGTAGGAAACCGCCATTCCAGCTATCCCTTGACAAACTTCAAACTTCTATCTTAGCATTGCCTTTGTCAACATATCAGCTCCATTATCATCTGTATGAACTTTTTAAGTTCCACTTCCTTTGAAACAACTACATTATCCAATGACATCTCCTATCAATGTCCTTTGAACACGAATGAAACGTAGGATTCTTCCCAAGATGAATTGCGCTTTGATAATCACAAAGCACCACATAAGTGTCCTGCTTGAAACCAAGCTCATCGAGATAACTCTTTATCCACAACAACTCCTTACAAGATTCTGTTGAGGCTATAAACTCTACTTTAGTGGTCGAAAGTGCAACACACTTTTGCAACCTTGACTGCCACGACACAGCTCCCCCTGCAAATGTTACCAAGTAACCCAAAGTAGAATTCCTTGAATCAATATTTCCAGATATATCTGCATCAGTGTAACTCATAAGCAAAAGCTTATCACTATCAAAAGTTTCAAATCAGTATTTCCTCCAATATATCTCAAAATCCATGTCACTGCATTCCAATGTTCCTTTCCAGAATTGGAAAGAAAACGACTAACTGTACCAACAACATGAGCTATATCTGGTCTTGTACAAACCATGTCATACATCAAGCTACCAATTACTAAAGCATAAGGAACTCTAGCCATATTTTCTTCTCTGAATCTATACTCGGGCTCTGTTGACTGCTAAATCTAAAGTGAGTAGCAAGAGGAGTGCTAACACCTTTAGACTTATCCATCTAAAACCTTTGAAATACCTTTTCAATGTACTTCTCATGAGATAAGTGAATCAACCTCCCACCTCTATCTCGAACAATTCTTATACCGAGAATCTGTTTCGCTGGACCCAATCTTTCATAGCAAGGGACTTGCTAAGCTGCTTCTTTAGCTCCTGGATCCTACTCATGTTCTTGCCAACAATCAACGTACAGTAATAAGATGATAAAATCATCTTCACCAAAATTTTGCACATACACACAATGATCAGAAGTTGTCTTCTTATATCCATACTCCCCCATAACTGACCCAAACTTCTTATACCGTTGTCTTGGTGCGTGTTTCAAACCATAAAGACTTTTCTTCAAGCGACAAACCAAATCCTCTATGCCTTTCTTCACAAAGCCTTCCGGTTGTACCATGTAAATCTCTTCCTCCAAATCACCATGAAGGAAAGTCGTCACTGCCAATCCAAGTACAACCCGAATGGATGACATCTTCACAACATGAGAAAATATCTCATCATAACCAACTCCTTTCTTTCGATTTTCACAACCAACCTAGCCTTGTATCGAGGATGCAAACTGTTCTCATCATGCTTAATCCTATACACCCACTTATTAAGCAACATTTTTTTACCTTTAGGCAACTTCACCAACTTAAGTGTGTCATTCTCCTCAAAAGAATCCATTTCCTCATCCATGGCACCACACTATTTATCCTTGTGTTCATCCTCCATAGCTTCATCAAAGCTTTCAGGTTCTCCCCCATCAGTAAGTAAAACATACTCATTAGGATCATACCTTATCGACGGTCTTCGACCTCTCTCAGATCTTCTAACTTCAGGTAGATTCTTGATAGTTGGTGTCTCACCATGATCGTCACTATGATCACCAATAACCTCATCATCATGTGCAGGAGCATCTGCACTAGGTGTATCAACATGAACCTCACCTCCAATCTGACCGTGGACCGATGTAAAAGGAACAACCTCTGAATCAATCAGACCCTCATCTCTCTGTGTTGGTTTTCCAAACTTATCAATGTCTTTAATCGTCTGATCTTCCATGAACACAACATCTCTGCTCCAAATGAGCTTCTATTCAATGGATCATAAGACATGTATCCAAACTCATTCCCGTTTAATAACCACTGAACATACATTGTCACAACTTCATTTCAAGCTTAGACCTCTTATCTTTGGGAATGTGCACAAATGCCTTGCACCCAAAAAATTTCAAATGACCATAAGAAATATTTTTACCGGTCCAAACTCTCTCAAGAACATCACCCTCTACTAGAGCAATCGGTGATCAATTTAGCACATAAACTAGTGTCTCGAAGCTTCAACCCAGAAAGTCATAGCGATTATGAAATTAAACATGATTCGTTCTTGCTATAAATTGAAGAAGAAAAAAAAGATTTAAGGGAAAAAATATAAAATTATTATAACACAACATACTTGTAAATGACTTTTTTTAAAAGTTAAGCGCAGAAGTAAGTGGGACGGGGCGAAGAGAAGGCGATTTTCGGCGATAGGAGATTTCCGGCGATAGGCGATTTCCGGCGAAGGGATCTCAGGTGAGGAGACTGTAGGGAGAGATTCACGGCGGCGATTTCAGGAGGCTATGTCCGGCGGAGATACGGGAGCAGAAGAGAAGGAGAGATAGGAAGCTCGCAGGTAGATCGAAAGGAGATCAGGGTCAGAGGAAGGCTGGGGAGAAATCAAGTGGGTGAAGCGATAAATAAGTGAATTGTCAAGCCTTCCAAGTCATAGATTTGAACGCGATTACAGGGGCAGAGATAAAGAGAACTCCGATAGATGAGAAGAAAAGAGTTGGAGAGATGGCGAAAAAAGATTGGTTGAGTCGAAAGGAGTAACCGCCTGATTTTTCGAAGGCCGGAAACTCAAGGAGAGTGAAGAACATGGATATCGAAGAGGAGAAGTATTCTATCAAGGAAATTATTGGGAACAAGCATTCAAGGATCTTCAAATTAACATATCAAGTTCCAAATTTCCGAATCTACAAACAAGTTAGGATTTTCAAATTAAAAAATCAAGTTACAGATCTTCGAATCCACAAGGTTCAAGGCAGATACAATCATCAAGAAGACAAAGTATCATTTATATCTTCTCCAAAACAGGAAAGGGGAGGCAAAAATATGAGTGTTATGTCATTGTCCGGAGAAAAAACTCAAGGAGAATGTTACTCAGGAATACAAGTTAGTTTCTATGTGATCTTTTCTTCGAACAAGACATATTTCCAATTTTGTAAAAGAAAGAAGAGTCTATCAAGCTCGGTATCTTTATTCAGATGGCTTAGAGGTTCAAAAAAGGAAGAGGATTTACAGACCACCAGAATAATTTATCCGGTGGACAATCATGTTATTCTCGGATTAGAATTCAAATTAAGCTACCTAAGTTTCTGTATTAGCAATCTAGTATCCAAGAAGTTATCGTTACGGACTAGTCTTTTTAGAATCTTGCCTTATTTGAATACAAAATTTTGGTTTCAAAATCAGAATTTAATTCAATTCAATTATTGTCCTGATTTTGATACTTACAGGAATCAAATCAAGAAAGGAGGCAATCAAGGGAAATATCAAGAACTTATAAATGCACATCGACTCACGATAAGGGAAGTATACCAAGTTAGTATCAATTTGATAAATGGCCTCAATCATTTAAGTGATTCTAATTTTCAGAATCAATTTACCTTATCAAGCTATTCAAAGGAATATATATTTGACACACAGGTCTCTAACGGGAATCATCATCAAAATTATTGTAAACTTACAGTGTTTATTTTCTCACACAGTTTTGCAATGGCTCAACTTTCGTTCAAGAAACAACAAGGTTCAAGCTCATCCTCTGTTCTTATTCCGAAGATTAAGATACCGAGATTTGATAACTCGACTTTGATAGCAAAGTGTAACAAGATTCTGCTTGGGAGATGTTTGAATCCATCAAAGCAGGATATTGGCGCCCTTCTACAACTCTTTCCACGTATTTGGAGATTAGAGGACAGAGTGGTGGGAACTGACTTGGGTTTTGGAAAATTCCAATTCTCTTTTAATGATATTAAAGATCTGGAAGATGTATTAAGGCTTGGTCCAACGCATTTTGATGGGTGGATGATTACAATCGACAGATGGATACCAAGGGCACCAGAAGACTATCCATCAACCTTGATACTATGGGCTATAGTATCAAACGTACCTACGGAATTTGCTGCAGAATTGGTTTATCAGGCCATTGGTAAACAATTAGGGAAAGTGAAAAAGATTGACGTCGACAAATCAAGAATATTGGTTAAGATAAATGTTATGAAGGCTCTAGTTCTGAAAACGGCAGTAGAGTTCGAGGATGGAGTGGAAACAATGATCAGGATAAAATATGATCAGCTTCAAAGTATTTGTAGTTACTGTAACTACATTAACCATGACGTGACTAGGTGTAAGAGAATGATGGTCCATGAACAAAGAGCATGAGAGCTTGAGAGGAAAGATAGGAGTGAGCGTGGAGTTGATAGGCACCAGAGTTATAAGGGAGCTTTAGTGAATCATTCTCATGCAAGTTCAACCTACCGAGGGGAAAGAGGATCCAGACCTCAGCACGATTTAATTAGTAGAAATCAGAAGACAGAACTGCAATATATCCCAAAGATACATCATGAAGGTGGGGACAAGAACAAATTTGGATCATGAGGATGCAGCTGCCACAAAGAAGATTAAAAGGGCGGTAGAAGACGCAAAACAAGAAGTACATGACAATCCAGAACAAGATCAAAAAGGGAAAGAGGAGCTGGAGGCTGCCCAATCATCATCAAAGAAAACCAGAATATACAAGGAAACTAAAGAGGATTACGAGGTAAATTCTTCACACATTTTAGAGGAGGATTTAAATAACGTTGCTGATGCCTCACAGGACCTGTTGACAAAAGAAGGATCACAAGAAGAAGAGAATGATCCCATGAACTGTGATGATCTTCCTGATGAAAACAGCAAAGAAAATCAGGTTAAGGACTCCTCTTTATCGGTGTATGAAGTGATTAAGAAACAAGAGTATGGGATGATATCGGAAGAAGAGAAGAATGAGTTTCTGGCCAAAATAGAGAAACTCAACAAGAAATCAAGGCCACCACTACATGCTCCCAAATCTATAAGTGCTGACTACACAATCTCTGAGATGAATGCCTCACTGAAAGGAACTAAAAGCTCAATTGGGATAAGAGGAGTCCATTCCAAAAAACAACACATTTTGAACTCTATAGAATCTGGACAGAGGAAACCTGAGAAAGGGAAGAAAGGAGGCAAAAGCACAAAAAATTTGGACGATGGAGCTACGTCTCGTCCATCGGCATCGACCACTTAATTTTTTTCCTGAATTTTAATGTTGAATAAAAGATGTACGTGGAGTAAACATGGTTTAGGTAAACCATTTTATTTGGATTTTTCAAAAGTTATGCTATTTTTTAATAATAATAATATTTTAAATGGGAAGAGAACAAATAAACATAGAGCTACAAAGGAGGTGATCTCAAGAGTATATAAAGTGAAGAATATTCTTAAAATTCAAACGTGATTAAGGAGGATAAATTAAGTAAACGAAATATAACAATAAAGGAAGTGCTACTCTCCCTTTATTTTTATTTTTATTTAGTATGGTATCAACCAACTATGAATCTACTTTATTTATTCGATGATTAGAATCCTATTATGGAACTGTCAGGGTATAGGCAATCCTACAACCAAGAGTTATTTAAAAGAGATACTACAACACTCAAAACCGGATTTAATTTTTCTGATGGAAACAAAGTGATGTGAAAATTATATGGCACAATTGGTGGAAGAATTAAAAATGGATAATTTTATTACAGTGGAACCAACAGGAATAAGTGGCGGATTATGCTTAATGTTTATTAATCAGTCAAATGTAATGATTAATTTTAAAAATAAAAACATAATTGATATATCCGTGGAACTCCGAGACTCGAAAGCTTGGATATCATTTATATATGGGGAACCAGTTTATAAATTCTCTGGGAGCAAGTATGGGAAAGATTAAGTAGATACAGTCTACAAAGGTCTGATGCTTGGCTTACAATCGGGGATTTTAATGAAATATCAGGTCATTATGAGAAAAAGGGGGAGAAAATAAGACACCTAAGATCTTTTACCCCTTTTAATACCATGCTTCAAAATTGTGGTTTCATCGAATTCCCATGCATTGGGAATACATGGTCATGGAGGGGAGTGAGACAAAATGGTATAATCAGATGTAAACTAGATAAAGCTTTTGGAAATGAAGATTGGCATACCCTTTTTCCAAACTCAAAGACGGAATACCTTAAGATGATTGGCTCCGACCATAGACCAATTATGTTAGAAATGAAAGGGTCTGATAAGTATTGTAAACCAAGTTTTAGTTTTGATAAGAGGTGGATTGGCAAACCAGGGTTTGACCAAGTAATTAAAACAGGGTGGAATAGATATGCGGGACTTAGACGATGTCGGATTTCAAATAAAATATCAAATTGTAGGAGAGAAATTTCGAGATGGAGGAAGCAGAGGATAATTCCATAGAAGGCAAAGATAGAATCATTAAAAAATAAGTTAGAAGATCTGAAAAATTTGGATTTTTGTCCTACAGCAGAGATACAAAAAGTAACATCAGATCTTTGTGAAGCGTACAAGGAGGAAGAAACATACTGGAAACAGAAGAGTAGAATTAAATGGTTGCAAGAGGGGGACAAAAATACAAAGTTTTTCCATGCCCAAACAAAACAGAGAAGAGCAAAAAATAGGATTATTGGACTAAATAATGCACAAAATACATGGCTAGATCAAGAGGAAGATATCGAAAGAGAAGCAGTAAATTACTTTCAGGATCTATTTACTTCTAATGGTACAACAGATTTCGATTCGTCTTTGGAGGGTATAGATTCAAGAGTCCCTGATGAGTGGAATAATACACTTTTAAGTAAAGCAACGGTCGAGGAAGTAAGAAAGGCTGTTTTTATGATGGATCCAGGGAAAGCACCAGAACCTGATGGGATGACAGCACTTTTCTTTCAACAATCATGGAAAGTCATTAAAGTGGATATAGTTAATATTGTAAATGACTTCATCGAAACGGGAATTTTTGATAAAGAGTTAAATCAAACAAATATATGTTTGATTCCAAAATCATCAAGACCGACCAAGATAACAGAATTTCGTCCCATTAGTCTGTGCAATGTGGTGTATAAGGTGATTTCTAAAGTGGTATGTCTACGACTTAAGAGACTATTACCTCAATTGGTTTCAGATACACAATCAGTATTTGTATCAGGCAGATTAATATCAGATAATATTTTAATAGCTCAAGAAATGTTCCATGCGTTACGTACACATAGGAAAATAAAAGGGACTTACATGGCTATCAAAACAGACATGAGTAAAGTGTACGATCGGATAGAATGAGGTTTTCTTTCGAAATTATTATTAAAATTAGGGTTCCATGAAAGATGGGTTAAAAGAATATTACATTGTGTATCATCTGTACGCTACTCAATTCTAATCAATGGAAGACCATCTTTGATTTTTTCACCATCTAGAGGATTACGACAAGGAGATCCTTTATCACCATACTTATTTATATTATGTACAGAAGCGCTGATCACTAAAATAAAATATATGGAAGCAAATACAAGATTAACAGGAATTTCAATTGCTCGACAATGTCCGGCGGTATCACATCTTCTATTCGCAGATGATAGTCTCTTTTTTTGCAAGGCATCTTTGGAAGAAACAACTAATATCCTCGAAGTGCTTAAAGAATATGAGTCCGTCTCAAGACAGAAAATAAACTTTGATAAGCCGTCCATACAATTTGGGAAGAACATAGACATAATAAATCGTCATGAGATTCAAGAAAAGCTAGGAATTCATACTACTGGCGGGATGGGGACGTATCTGGGTCTACCAGAAGGAATTGAAGGAGCTAAATCAAAAGTTTTTGCTTTTGTTAAAGAGAAAATAGAGGCAAGAATCAACTCTTGGTCAGCTAAATTTTTATCAAAAGGAGGGAAAGAGGTACTTATTAAATCAGTCTTAACGGCGATACCTTCCTATGTAATATCATGTTATAGGCTACCAAAGTCGGTTACATCCAAAATATCGACAGCAATTGCCAACTTCTGGTGGCATAATTCAGGGACGGGCAAGGGTATTCACTGGACCAAATGGGAAACTCTATGTAAAACAAAATCAGAAGGAGGGTTGGGATTTCGAGCCATCGATAATTTTAATTCGGCTTTATTAGCAAAACAACTATGGCGTATTTTAGTTTTTCCAAATTCTTTGGTATCACGGATTTTTGAAGCTAGATATTTCAGGGATTCTAGCCCGTTACTACCAAGGAGAGTATATTCACCTTCGTATGGGTGGAAGAGTATTATTTCTGCAAGAGCTCTTCTAATGAAAGGGTTGATTAAACAAGTAGGTAATGGGGACTCTATTAGGGTTTGGACATATCCATGGATACCAGATAGTAATCCTCGCCCAGCCTATCAAACAGGAATGAATATTTACCCTGATTTAAGAGTCGCATATTTTATTGATCAGAGGTCACACCTTTGGAAAGAAACTTTAGTAAGACAATTTTTTACCCCACAAGACGCGACTATTATTTTAGGAATGCACATACCAAGATTTCCAAGTACAGATAGGATAGGATGGCACTATACAAAATAAGGTAACTACACGGTCCGGTCTGGATATTGGGTGGAGGGTCACTTGGGTTTATCCTCATCTGTGGTTCATGGACCTAATATACAGGATATTCAGAATCAAATTTGGAAAGTAGAGGCCTCACAAAAAATAAAGCATTTTATGTGGCAATCTGTCATGGGACAGATCGCAGTCAAAACTAAGCTAGTGAGACGGGGAATATCATGCGATGAAATATGTGACAGTTGTGGGGCGGAGCAAGAAACGATTAATCATGTGCTGTTTGAATGCCCGATAGCGGTCCAAGCTTGGGCATTATCGACAACTCCAGCAGGGCTCAATTTCCCAGGACAGTCCATCTACTCGAATATGGATCATCTATTATGGAGACTCCCTAACCAAGCAGATCAACCAAATTTCCCTTGGATATTATGGTTTCTCTGGAAAGCAAGGAACGAACGGGCTTTCTCAAATAAAATTAAAAATCCACAGGAACTTACCTTGGAAGCAGAAGCGGAAGCAAATGCTTGACATCAAGCTCAAAAAAATAAAATTAGATTGGAGAGAGATACTTTAACTTTTTTAAATGAACAACTAGAATCTATTTGAAGGTCGTTGACTGTCAATCCGGCGTATACAGGATACAAGTGCATGGTGGATGCTTCTTGGAAAGAATCTGACATCGTTTCAGGGTTAGGTTGGTATGGTTTCCCTTTCGAGTGTGGTGGAGTGAGAATGGGCGCGCAATGTATAAGACGAAGCCTTTCCCCTCTCCATTCGGAGTTTGAAGCTTTACTCTGGGCTATGTCTTGCTTGTTAGATCTTCATATCGATGAAGTGGTGTTCTTGGTGGATTATACAGAACTAGGGAAGATTGTGGAAGAACCGGCGGCGTGGCCAGCTTTTAGTCCTTACTTTGAGGATTTAGCGAGGCTGAGAAGCTCTTTCCGATTTTGCTCCATAGCTTTGGTTCCACGTGCTCTCAACCATAAGGCGGATTTTCTGGCTCGATATATCAGAGGTTTAGATAGGAGTACTGTGTTCGTAAATGATGTATCTATACATTGAGCTCGATATTTAATTGAATGAAAGTAAAGTTGACAAAAAAAAAAAAAAAAAAAAAAAAAAACATACTTGTTAATTGAGTGAAAATTAGAGAGGTTTAAAATTTAAATCTTTTGGCTGAGTTTCTTGTGTAACGAGTCATGAATAAAGAACTAGCAACCATGTCTCCTTGTAAACTCTCGCGGCTCTTCAACATTGTAACGCAGAAGCAGAAATCTTCTGTCTTGACTTCAGACCAAGAAGCAGCTAGAAGAATCACGGTATACCTGCAGAGAATATCCAGCATCGGAAAACTTCAATCGAATCCATCGCTTATCTTCAATTTGAATTCAAATGTAACCCGTCTCGTTCTCTCTGAACCTACTCTTTCGACTAAATCGTGCATCGTTTTCTTCGAGTTTCTCCGCGACTTTGAATCGAATCTCAAGCCCGATCTCACGGCGGTTGTGACTTTAGCTCACCGGCTGTATTCCGACCGGAGATCACGTGAAATGAGATATCTGCTGAATTCGATTGTTAATGACGGGTTCTATGAGCTCCCAGTTGAGGGCTTAGGGTCGGCGATGGTGGATTGTGACATTTCTGAAGAAAACCTTGAATTTTGGGAATCGTTTTTCGATTTGATGTTTAGGGTTTATGTGGATAACGGAATGTTTAAAGAGGGTCTAAGGATTTTCGATTACATGGTCAAAAAGGGATTGAGTATCGATGAGAGATCGTGCATTGTTTTTCTGGTCGCGGCGAAGAAACGCCGGGAAATTGATCTATGTTTGGAAGTTTTCAGGCGAATGGTTGATTCTGGAGTGAGAATTACTGTTTATTCATTGACAATTGTGGTCGAAGGATTATGCAGAAGAGGTGAAGTTGAAAAGAGTAGGAAACTCATAAGAGAGTACTCTCGTAAAGGAATAAAACCTGAAGCCTATACTTACAACACCATTATCAATGCTTATATTAAACAGAGAAATTTCTCTGGTGTGGAAGGGATTTTGAAGGAAATGAAGAAAGATGGTGTGCTGTATAACAAGGTTACGTATACGCTTTTGATGAAGTTGAGCGTTAAGAATGGAAAAATGAATGATGTAGAGAAACTGTTTGATGAAATGCGTGAGAGAGGAATCGAATCTGATATACATGTGTATACTTCTCTGATAAGTTGGCATTGCAGAAAGGGAAATATAAAAAGAGCGTTTCAATTGTTTGACGAATTGACAGAGAAGGGACTTTCGCCTACTAGTTATACTTATGGGGCGCTTATTGATGGGGTATGTAAGGTAGGAGAAATGGGTGCAGCTGAGATATTGATGAACGAGATGCAAAGCCAAGGGGTTAATATCACCCAGGTGGTTTTTAATACATTAATTAATGGGTACTGCAGGAAAAGGATGATTGATGAAGCATTAACGATTTATGATGTAATGGAGAAGAAAGGGTTTCAAGCTGATGCATTCACTTTGAATACGATTGCTAGCTGTTTCAATAGATTAAAAAGGTATGATGAGGCAAAGACATGGCTGTTCAGGATGATGGAAGGTGGTGTGAGGCTTAGCACGGTTAGTTATACTAATCTGATCGATGTTTACTGCAAAGAAGGGAACATTGAGGAGGCAAAGAGGCTATTTCTGGAGATGGTCAGCAAGGGAGAAGAGCCCAACGCTATCACGTACAATGTGATGATCTACGCGTATTGCAAGCAAGGGAAAGTAAAGGAAGCCCGTAAACTTAGGGCCAATATGGAAGCAAAAGGGATGGATCCGGATTCATATACCTACACATCACTAATACATGGGGAATGTATTGCTGATAACGTGGATAATGCAATGAGGCTCTTTAGCGAGATGGGGTCAAAAGGTCTGAACCAGAGTTCTGTAACATACACAGTAATGATCTCAGGCTTGTCCAAAGCTGGAAAATCAGAAGAAGCCTTTGGATTGTACGATGACATGAAAAGGAAAGGTTATACTATAGATAATAGGGTTTATACTGCACTTGTTGGAAGTATGCATTCACCTGAGATTTAGAACATGATCGTCAAACAAAGATCTATATGATGATCGTTGAAAGCGGTTACTTGAGTCGGAACGTTTTATTTTCTGTATGATTCTTCGTGAGGGTTGTGGTTTTAATCAGACCTTTGCTATTATTTGCTATCCAAGTGAATCAATCAAGTAACCATTGATGTCTAGACGTGTATATATGATAAAGTAAATAAAGCTCTTCCAAAAGAATAGAAGAAAAAGAAACGCCGAGACTTTGATTACATGTCAAGCTGAAGGGATGTCAAAGAAGCAGGATACGGACACCAGCGGCATATAAATGGGAAGCTAATCTTAAGTGATTGTATGTTGAATGCATGACTTACAGAAGCTAAAAATCTATGAAACTTGTGAATATGATATGAACTTTGGGTAATAATAACTTGGAGAATTTGCACACTTTAAAAAACTGAAACTCGGAGCTTGAAAGCCAAACACAATTCACAACTCGTAATCGAGGCCAGCTCCATATTTCCAGGCCTCGAGACGTCTCTTCCATTCGAACTTTGTCTTTGAGGGAAGTCCTTCCAAAGACGGCCTGAGGAATACACATATATCAAGAAGGTACGGAAACACGATATGCCAGATATATTTCTTAAAGAGACTCAGAAATATTTCACCTTATAACTGGATCAATATATGCAGAGAGGAACGTATACAAGCCCAGCATGAAAAAATGAACAGACCAATCAAGCAGAACAGGAATCCCGACCTGAGGTGACCACCAAAGAAACGAGATTTCGTGACTTAATTGAAAGCATTTTCAATCTGTTGTCTCTGTTTTCAGGGTTTGTTGTTCAAAGCTGAAGCAACAGTTGTCAGAAGAACGCTAAACCTGTCTAAATATTGAAGGAATTATCTGAGGTTTAGTCAGCATGACAAGGCCTAATGTTTTTGCTAGAGGACCAAACTGTATTATATCCTGAAGAAATGGTCTGAGAACTGGATCGCCCAATCTCTACAAAAGAAATATGAAACCATTGTTTAGAAGCTAAAGTCCAAAACACTCATTTCCAGGTTTATACAAAAGAGGAAGGTATACTATACCTGCATGCAGTTGAAATTTACATGGAGAAGCTCGTTGGTGAAGCCAGGGGAAACATCGAGTTGTTGCTTTGCAGACATTGCTCTTTGAAACAGCCATGATGCACTCAAGTTCGGCTTAAGTTGAAGATACAAATGGCTTCAGTAAAGTTAATGATAGGGAAGAACAGATTATAGCTGCGAACCACAACAATTTATTACCATATAAGGATTTAGCTTTGACAAGCTGTCGGAGTCCAGAAAATCTCCATCTATTGCTTCATAGATTCCTTTTAATTTTAGGTTGTAGAATAAGATTATCAGAAAATCTCATGGTATTAGTACTATATTCTGAAATATTGCATTATATAAAAGTTATATGCTGTTCACTGAGACATGGAGACAGGAAGTGCATTGGTTGAGAATGAATGTAGATACCATTGGACAATCTTCCAAGGTGTCTGGTCAAACTTCCAAAACCCCCAAATGAAACAGGTGACTGAATGCCGCTAGCATCACCAAACTGAGTAAAAATTTGTAAGAAGCTTTGACCATTTAGATTATAAAATTATCAAGCCGCAAACATTTATTGGAAGCTCATGATAAGTGAATAAAACCAACCTGTAGAACACGATCAAATGCTGCTTGCAACGGACTGGTGATAAGTCCAATCCAACAGGGTTAAATATGTCAGAATGCAGCAGTATTATCGTATGAAACTGGTAAAGAGAATTATAATATCAATGAGAGTTTCAGCTTTTATAGATGCTAACAGATGAACAAAACGAAATTATGAGGAAAGTGTTTTTTTTTTTAAAAAAAAAAAAAAGAAAAAGAAAAAACTGGGAAATGCAGTTTTAAGTCAAGATAGTACCTATTCCGGTACGTAGGAAAGATTCCGTATACAACTCTCAGTATTTCCAATTCGTCGAGAGACACTCCCTGCACTTATAATACACATTAGGAAAAGAGAGAACTGGAAACTTTATATATTATTAATATATATATGTGACATAGAATGGAAACACACTTGGTATTTTGGCATCAATTTCCAGTATTCTTCAAGTAAATCCTCTAAACTCGGAGATGTAGATTGCGGTTCAGTGTAAGTGAACATGTAAGTAGTGCGGTCTAATGGACCAGAGCCAGCCGGGAAGGCCTTCAAAAAGCAACATAATTAGCCTATCTATTAAATTCAAAACTTGTTCTTAATTTGTATTTGTATTAAGACAGAGAAAACACAAGAATTTTTACCTCCCAAAAGAGATGTACATTGGACTCTGCGACTTTGCTAACCGATGAACTACTATAAATCACATCGCTAGTTGAGTTCTCCTTAAACCCATGGGCACAAGATCCAACAACAAGGCACATCCCATCTGGCTTTCTACCACATTTGATCTTTGAAATCAGAACGGATAACAAGAACAGTATTCTCATCAGTAGTTTGCAGAAAAAAATCTTTACTCAAGGAGTAGTTGGAGATACAGATGACAAAATTATCATTGGACAACAAACAATTCACTCAAGAAAGTGAATCAGGTCAATTATAATGTAAAATTAGATAATGTATCAGGCCACAAAAGATAATACCTGCTTCAGAATAGGAGAAAAATTTCCCATAGCATCAATGACTAGACGAGAGGATAATATGTCACCTTTAGAAAGTTGTAGAACCTAATATTCAAAAAGTTAACATCAACATGTTAACTTCTCTTTTTGATTAGGACGCTCCTTGGGGAAAGCATCAAATAACTCACTGCTAAGTCATCATAAATGAGAATGCTCGATAGGCTGCAGTCCTCTAAAATGACTCCACCAAGGGAACTGAAACGCCGTTTCACAGTTTCCACAAGTTTAGCTGGCCTGGTTCAATATACAAGACAGATAACCAATTCATCAGTTTCCACAAGTTTAGCTGCGCTACTTCAATTTACAAAAAACAATTCACACTTTCCAAAGTTACAAGAATACTAGGTAAAAGTTTTCGTTTGTGTCAGAGAAAAAGAGGGGACAACTCACGAAACGCCTAGGTTAAGAATATCTTCAACCCATATATCACCAAGATTCTCGAACCCACATCTGTTCTGCATTTGTTCAAGATAACCTTAACATCATGGATTTGAATAGAGCATCTAGGAATGGCAACTGGATAGAAGCCTTACCGGATTGAATTTTGCAGCAACTACTTCTTCGATCTGATCTTCTGTTAAAACTCCTACTTCAGTCAACTCTTTCATCTCTTTTCTTGAGATATTCCATTCTTGGTCTCTCTAAATCATCACAAACCAAAAAGCATTATTAAAATGAATCCTCAAACGACATCTTAACCACAACATTAGTAAGAAGAATTACCCCTTTGATTGCATTTCTCTCCACCACAGCAACTCTTAAACCCTTGGCACATAAAGCGGTGGCGAGGAATATCCCCAACGTACCCCCACAAACCGTTATGTCAAAGGTTCCAACTACATTACTCCCCATACCATCTTCTTGAGCAAACCCAGAAACCCTGGAAACAATTTGCTGGGTTTCTTGTGGTCCTGCAACATATTTGGCAAAGTTTAACATTCATCACCAAGAATAATTATTTTTCACTAGTATATGAATGGTTCAAATTTGTTTGTTATACCTGTTGGCTGAGTACATATGTTGGACCAAATATTGTCAAGTCTCTTCAAGGCATTGTAAGAGTACGCACCACCAGCACCTCCAGCTTCTCCACCAACTGAAATTTTCTCCATTATCTTCTGCATTTTCCAAAATAACTGAACTCATACTCAGCTAAAAACATCAGAGTGAAATTAACTGTGCTTATGCAAATGCCTAAAGACTCTCAAAATTCACATTCTACAAGAACAAGACTGAAAAAAGGAAAATAATATCAGTTATATGAGCAAAAATTATCAGTGAACTGCCATTAATGATTCAATTACAAATTCACAGTGCAGACCACAAAATTCTATCTCCCTCTGATAAAGTTCGCAGCTTTTCTTTGTTCATATGGAAACAGCAAATTACACCATTAATTATACCCTGGTAATGCGTAAAAGAGCGGAACCGTTCATCAAACTTTTTAGTTTAAATTCAAATTTTACTGAAAGACATTCATGGAAATATAAACGTCAAAGTGAAGAGAAAGCCTGACCTGGGTTCTAGAGGGAGCCACTTGTGTTTGAACGCATACTGTCGTCGAAGCTCTCCCTCTACCTCGGTTTGACCGACCCCTTGATACAGAACTAACGAAACCATTGAACTGTTGAATTTGCAGAACCACCATGACCATGAGTTCCAAAAAACTCGGAAATGCTATAAGCTCAGAAACGATCTTTTCGATAAAGAAAGATAAAACTTGTCTTGTGATATAAAAATTAACAAAAACAAATAAAAATATGATTTTGCAATGTGTCAGAGAATTTGACACGTTACAGAACAAAAAATGGAACACAGCAGACATTTTTGAGAAAACATTACCTCAAAAGTTACTGGACTAAAATTAAAACACATCTAAATATTAGGGTCTTTGTGTAATTGTAATTATATCCTCTTTTTTTAATAATAAAAATAATTGATTCATCAAATCGCGGGATCGGATAAGCCTCTGCTTCTTCAGGGTTTAAGGGTTTTTGAAGCCAGAAGTCACTCACTCACTCGCTCACGCACTCACTTACAGCTCCATCTCCCTCGACTATCGTCTCCATCCACTGGTAAGAAATTTGATATCCATGCCTGTAATTTGCCTGATCTTCGTTTTGGGTTTTAAATCGAAAACATTTATTTTGCTTCTTGGGTTGAATTTCCATATAATTCTGATAATCGCTTCTTCTGGTTTAATCGTTCTCTCACTTCTTCAATTTTGGAATGATGCTTCTCCTTCGATTCCTTCTAAGATCTGGGAAGAGTTAATTAGTTAGATTTTGTGGGATTATCCAAAGTCCAGAATTGCGAATATTATTCACTTTTTCCATCGAATTAGCAATTGAGCGACAAATTTCTTGAACTGTGAGTTTACTGTTACGTAGTGTCCTCAATTCTTAAGCTACTGCAAAGGGTTTAGACTTTAGATGATAAAGCTTTATGCTTTTCAAGAATTCATTTTATACCCAAGGCTTTCACAATGTTTTGATATGTGTTTTGGAAATCTCAATTTAAGATTCGGGTTTAAATCTCATGACTCTTCTCTTTATAATTCGCAGTGCCAAAACTCTCTGTCACAAGATTGAATTTTAACACTTGAAGAGAAGGAGCCATGGCAAGTCTGATAATGACCACACCATTCCCGGGTTCTCTTACTAAATGTAAGAAGACGAATAACCTGTCTGTTCAGAGACCCTTTAGGGTAACATCTATGCAGTCAGAGAAACCCTTGGAGGAGCTGTACAATGTTAAAGTGGAGAGGAAAGTGTCACAGAGACGGTTGGAGGAATTAGGGGTTTCAAGATGGTCAGTTTGGAAGACGGGGAAGTGCAAATTGCCATGGGATTGGCAGGTGGACCAGTTGGTTTACATAGAAGAAGGAGAGGTTCGAGTCGTACCCGAAGGAAGCAAGAGGTACATGCAGTTTTTAGCAGGAGATCTGGTTCGATACCCGAAATGGTTAGAGGCAGATCTTTTCTTTAACGCTCCTTACCGTGAACGGTATTGTTTCAAGGCGTATGGTGATGATTGATGGAAAGTAGAAGAAACTTGTGTGTTGTAGAATGGTTGATCTTTTGTAATACTATAAGAAAACAAATTTTTTCTTTTTTTTTCTTTTTTTTTTGTTGGGAAGATGACTAAACTAACCAAAAGGAAGGGTAAGCTCAAATAATTCAATTTTCCCAAACCCTGAATCTAATATTTGTCAGCTGCACAATATAGAATGACAAAACTTGTTTCTTCGCATTCTCTGAGAGCATAGAGCCGTCACTGCAGATGAAATGAATGAAAGCCTCTAACCATTCATGTTTCAACTCTGAGAAAGTAATTGTCTCAAACTTGGTTGAAATCTTGCCTTTGTCTGATTCAAACATCTTCTTAAACACTTCTTATCTTGCAGGCTATAAGAAATTTGACATACATATTGAGGAAAGTACATTAACAGTGAAATCACTTTGGTCTAGGCTTTTTATAATGATTAGGAAAGATAAAGGGCGAAAAGAATAGAAGAAGAGAAAGAAGTCGCAGCCTTAAAAGCAACTCTAATGGCAACACTAAATATAGTGTTATAATGTTTATATTTTCTTCTAATTCTAAGTACAACACCAAATTTTATACTAAAAGTAATATCTTTTATTATTATATTATTAAATTAATAATATATTAATTTAACAATTTGTTAATTGATCTTGGTTTAGTGGCATGTGGTAAATTCACTGAGGCAAACACTATTACACCCACAACTCAAATTCCATTGCCTACATTTTGTATAAACTTTGCTATTTGGTCGGCCAGTTGTGACTCAATATTGACAAAAAATGAGTAATTTAACAATTTGATAAATACAAATTATATTTATGACTAGTTAATTATTAATTATATAAATTAACACTAACTAGATAACAAAAAATAAAATATATCATATTGATAATTTAAATAATATGTATTATTAGTGAAGTGATCTTGGTTTAGTGGCACGTAGTAAGTCCACTTAAGTTAGACACCATCACAGACCCATAGATCAAGTCACACTGCATACATTATGTATAAATTTGACTATTAGACTAACCAGTTGTGGACCTGACAAAAAAAAATGTATTATTAATCTTAATCAATCTATGTATAAACTAATAATTGTAAACAATAAAATATTAAATTAATTCCAGTTAAATATAATTAACATATTACAATCATTTTTTGATATAGCTACAATTAAAATTTCACATTTACTATACTTAAATTCTGATATAATTAAAGTTTAAAATTTATATTAGTTATAATATTTGGTGTGGATAACATTTAACTTATATTTTGTCAACTTTATCTTTTTTTCTAACAATATTTGGATCAACTAGGTCTGATCTATAGTCAAATTGCTCAAATTAGAATCGGATAAGATTCAAACTCACCACCAGATAACAAACTAGATTAGAGACAAGTCAACTGAACTACATGTTTTTGGTACATTTAAATTATATTCATAAATGAGAAAAGCTAATTTGGTATTTTTAAAAATATATTAATAAATCAAAAAAGAAATATATATATATATATATATGTGTATATACATATATTAATGTTTTAAGTTTTAGTGTGATACATTTAAAATTTAGGTTAATACTGTTGTAATTACACCGAATTTAGTGTTTTAGTGTTTTTATTGTTATATTCGAGTTAATTTTACACTGAATTTGATGTCTTAATGTTTTATTAGAGTTGCCCTAATAAGCTTATGTGCAGATTTTAATGTCTCCGTATTAATTACTGTCACATGCCTTAATTAGCAACACATCCACTTCTTATTCTATCATAAGCTTTACAAATCCATCGCTTGTTTTTGCCCCCATAGTTTAAACATATAACTTCCCGCAAACAATTTTACAATTATGTAGGTTATTGGCAGATTGGTAAGGACGTAGTTATTAGTTTTTCGTTGTAAATTTTTTTTCTCTAGCTATTTTACCTATAAACTTTTTTGTTATAGAATTATATTTTTGTAAAGTTCATAAATTTTGGCTATTTGTTAATTTTTCATAGCAAAAAAAACAAATAAAAATTAGTTTTCTAGAGAAATGAAAGTCTAAAATAATTTAAAGCACGATTGGTTTATTAGGCTACATAAGGAAAAAAAGAAATCTATAATTGATTCCTGATTGATTGTAATTGATAGAGTGATTTATAGGGCTACTCACATACTATATATATTGTACAATTGTCTGTGAATAATATTAAGAAGTCTCAATATTTCATAACCCTTACATGGTTCAAGTTCAGTTCTTTGAATTATTTTTTGATCTCTTGAACAATAAAAGCTATTGCTAATCTGATCCTATATATACAAATTAGGCCAATACAGTCAAAATTTAATATTGTTTTTACTTTTGTTCTTGAAATAAAAGGAGACTTTACTAGGTTATATATTAAGATTTATAAGATACTTTATAAAACTGTACAAAACCAAACAAAAATATTTATCCAAAGAATTTTTTCAACATATCGTGGTTTTATACGAAAACTACTTTTATTTTATGAAAAATTAAGTTTAATACTCTTGAGTTATCTCATTTAAGATGAAGTAGATTTTAATTTTAATAAATAGGTTGACTAGTTTGGTTATTTAGGTACCTTATAAAGCCATATAAAACCAAATGAAAATAATTAAAAAAGAATATTCTCAACATTCAATAGTTTTACACGAATATCTTTAGTTTATAGAAAATTATATTTAAATTCTTTTGGGTTCCTTTTTGTTAAGAGGGGGTAGGATTTAGTTTTCATAATTTTTCCGTCCGGGTGCTTTTACAGATCGACTACTTTGTTCATTAATGTTTATAAGATATTTTATAAATTTGTATGAAACAAACAAAAATTTTAAAAAAATCTCTGTAGTATCTAGTTCTTCCCATGTTTCTCCTTCAACATCATTAGTCAAGGTTAGCTGAAAGTAATTCAGAGACCTACGTGCGGTGGACTCACTATTTGGAAATCCTCTGCAGTATTAAGTTTTATCTCATTGCCTGTTTATAAAGTTTATTAGCCCTATAGTCAAACCCACAACTTATCTCATTTTACCCCGAACATCACTAAAACTATGAATAAACAGACAAGTCACTCCAGCAACAACATATAAAAGGCCAGTTTTTACACTTAGATGGAGCAGAAAAGTTTACCTGCATCTAAGAGTCTCCAACGATCGGTAGTGCTGTACAAGCTCTTAGACGCAGAAGATGTGATTTTCTTGCACCTGCAGCATGAAATTAACAATGTAATTATATAATATTGGATGGTAAACAAACACTACTTAACCAACACACTTAAATTCTTAGCTAAAGAGAACCAACACAATCGTACTACACAATAGACTCACTATTCCAGCAACCAAAAATCTTAGTGGAAACAATCAAACATAGGTGACAGTAGTTTATGTTCTTCCCATCTCAAAGATAACATAATATACAGAAAGTTGATCGGGTAGACAAATATAAAGTAAAATAGAGAAAGTTGCTACCCAGCTCAGTTAGTAATACGAATAAAAGTAATGAAAAAGTAGCTCTAGATCTTCTCCTTCACCTCTTTTATCAGTCGAAAGGGAAAAGGGCCGAAATTTTAATGAACTTTTACCGCAATGCCGATTTCTTAATGAATTTTTGAACCCGTCTTAAATCTTAATTTAATGCTTATAAATTTAAAAAACCTACATGAACTTCCTAATAGTGGTCGATTTCTATATTGACCGTTAGTCAACGATTAAGTCTCCGTCTTTCCATAGATGGCCGACACGTGTACGGCTGATTAAGCGACACGTGTACAGTGAAATTAAAAAATTAAAAAATCCAAAAAAATTCAAAAAATCCAAAAAAGATTTGGAAAACCAAAGAAAAAATTAAAAAATTAAGAAAAATATATATGTAAATAAAAAAATGAAAATAAAATTTTAAAAATAAAAATTAAAAATAAGAAAGTAAAAATAATATAAAAAAATGTGGAAGAAAATTATTAAAAAATTTGATAAATAAATTAATACAACCCATTACAACCTAATTAAACAAAAAATAGACAAGATAACTAACCAAAGAATACAAGCATAATACAACTTGACTACTATCATAATCCACCCAATTTAAAAATCTTTATCTCTAAAACCTCAATTCAAAATTCGTCATAAACACCAGAAATTTTTAGCAAATCAAGTATTTTTGGTATGGTAATAGGTACACCTACATATATGAGTTGATGAAGCACAATCGATGCTTCTAACATTGTAGGTGCTTCTGACACTAGGTATCTCAGGCAACTCATTTATATTACATGTTTCGTCAACTCATTTATGTAGGTGTTTCATCATTAAATTTTGATGTCTTACTAAGTATTTTGTTGAAAATTTTGGAAATTGACATTCAAGAAGTTGAAAAAAAAACATGGAAATGAGTTGATGAAACACCTACATAAATGAATTGATGAAATATGTAATATAAATGAGTGGCTTGAAGTACCGAATGCCGAAAACATCGATAATGTTTCATAAAGTCATATATATAGGTTCACCTATTACCATGTCAAAAATACTTGATTTGTTGTAGAGTTCTAGGGTTTTAGAGTTAAAAGTTTTTTGAATCGGGTAAATTATGATTGTAATTGGGCTGTAACAACATATATTCTTTGGTTAATTATCAAGTCTATTTATCGGTTAGTTAGGTTGTAATGGGTTGTATTTAATTTATCTTAAAATTTTAAAATGTTTTCTAATTTTTAAAATATTTTTAAAAATTTATTTTAAGTTTGAAATTTTTTATTTATTTTTTTAAAAATAAATCTTTTATTTTATTTATTTATAAATATTTTAAATTTTTTCTTTATTTTTCTGAATTTTGTTTTGTTTTTTTTTAAAAAAAAATTCGATTTTTTTTGAATTTTTGTTTATTTTTAATTCATCCGTACATGTGTCACTTAAATCAACCGTACATGTGTCGTCTGATGAAAACTTCATATAATATCATTTTTAGTAAAATTTAGGTTAATAAATTTATACTAATTTTGGTTTGTCTCTCACTAAATATCTCATCAGTATAATATTAATAAATAATAATTAGATATAACTTTTACAATAATTTTAGATTTTTTAAAAGATCCATAATTTTTCTACTATTTCTATATTTTTAAAAAGATAACAATTTTAATATTATTTTATTAAATTAAATTTTTCTAATTAAATATAATATTAATATATAATTTAAACTTATTTAAAATGGATCTTCTATGTCTTCCAGCCAACACGTAAATTTACTCTTCTCTCTTTTCCACTATCTAAGAATTTTTTACTATTTTCTCATAATTTTTGCCTTTTTATTTTGCATGTTCTATGGAAAGCTTCGAGGCCACTGAAGCCTCTTATCTGTGACCAACATCCATCATGCTTATCAAAAAGATAGATTTGTTTTAAAAATCCGATTTTTAAAAGAGATCTTGTAAAATTTTTGGTTTTTTGTATATGTTATAGTTAGAAATTATATTTTTAATAAATCTTATCTGAAAGATCTAAATTTTTGAACTTTCTTGTGGAAGATTTTATTTTTAAAGAATGTTATGTGAAAGTTTGATTTTTTTGTGCTTTCTAGTTCAAGATTTGTTTTTGAAATGAGATCTTGTGAAATTTTTTGATTTTTTATAGAATTTAGTTAAAGATTACATTTTTAATGAATATGGTGTGAAATATCTTTTTTTTAAAGAATTTTTCTTGTTTTTTATATAACTTTTCTTGTGAAAAATCTTTTTTTTTTAATTTGCTTTTGAAAGATCTTTCTTTTAAAATTTTCTTGTGAAAGATTTCATTTGTAATGATAGTATGAGCAAATTTGATTTTTCTTTGTGTTTTCTAGTTATAGATTTATTTTTGAAATGAGATCTTGTGAAAAGTTCTAGTTTTTTGGGTCTAATCTAGTAAAAGATGGAATCTTTTTGATATGATTTGTTTCAGGTTGTCGTCTTTTGATGTTTGGTGGAGACTTTTGGTGGAGACTTCTGGTGGAGTCTTCTGGTGGAGTCTCCTCGTGGAGTCTCCTGGTGGAGTCTTCTGGTGGAGTCTCCTGGTGGAGTCTTCTGGTGGAGTCTCCTAGTAAGACTTCTGAAAAAGACTCATTTCTCTTAAAAACTGATGGTGGTTATTGATCTTGATTCCACTATCTTCTTCTTGCTTTCATAAAGGATCCAATGCAACTAGGAATCTGGTGGCCAACAAAGAGAACATATTGTAGATAATTTTTTGTGGGATTCTTTCTAAACTAACCCATTGACTATGGTCAATGGATAAAATAACCTCCTCATTTCTCTCTCTTAAACACTCTACTATTTACCCCTATAACCTCATATAATTTCTAAAATGCCATTAATTTTATGTTTTTTTTTAAGTTTCAGCACAATGCAAAACTACTATAATATCCTTGTAGCCTCAAATATTTAAGAAACCGAAGCCAAAGAGAAGGAAACCAAAGCCAAAGAGAAGGAAAGCAAGACATGACACCAACCAAGAAAGTGACAAGGAAGAAGAGAACAATGCACTGTGATAGATGTGGAATCGCTGGACACACTGCAAAAAAATGCAACAACATAGGCGTTCAAATTTACAGACCCAAGAAGAGGGCAGCTACTGTAGCTGAAGCTGATCACGATTCAGGCTATGAGGAAATGAACTTGGATATTGGTGAAGGTCCAAGTCAACTAACCCAAAATTAAGATGGATTGTATGTAATATGATTTCTTTGTGTATCATAGGTGTTTTATAAGAAATCTGGGAATTACAGCTTCTTTTGTGTATTACTCTACAAGTTTGAGGGAGATGGAGCAGCTGGTTTTTTGTGGACGTCACTGTAGGTTTTGGGAGCAGTTGATTGTAGGATTTTGGAGAAGATGATTGTCAGTTTTTAGAGCAGCTCATTATAAGAGTTTATTATTAGTTTTTGGACGAACTTAATTCGGATGTACTAGATTTTTAAGACCTATTTACTAGTTATGTTGAACTGAAAACTAGTTGTATTTGAGATAATTGATGTGTTGAACCAAAACTTGTTTCACTCTAATTTAAACTCATGTTCGAACATGATTTGTATTTTGGATTACACACAACATAACTCCATCACCAACAAACTATTACACACTACATAAATCCATTATTAATGAACAAATTAAAAAATTGTCATTATTACATAGAGTCATCACTATACCAATCTTACACTACCTCATTAGTCATTACTACTTGTTTTGTCACTTAGACTAAACTATAAACTTAAACACAACAACAACAAGACAAATGAAAGCAATAATATTCTTCAAGTTACGAATCTGAATGTTGCATTCTTCAAGTTTCTTGTCAAAGCCATTCATAAACTGATGTGTTTTGTTGGCCAAATCCTCTAGCTCAACCTCACAAGCATTCAAGTCTTTTACCATCGCACTTGCATTAACTTCAACATTGTCAACTCTATCTATCAAGTCTTCTATTTTCTTTATCATTGTGCTATCTGCCTATTTGAACAAGTGACCCTGATTCTCCTGCACAATTGGTTACCAATTTCAAAAAACAACAATAGAAGCTTCAAAATTGAGCATTTTGGTACTTACTCCTTCAAAACCTTTAGGACAACAATAGAACATTCTCCATGGGTTTTTCGGGGTATGAGACATCATCAAGAGAACTGCTTCACCACACCTACACTTACATGGAATTCCTATACTGTTTTCACCCTAAAATCGATTCAGTACGAATGAAACTGAACCTAAAATTGTCAGTATTGTTAAGGTATAACCTAAAATCAATTCAATAAGAATGAAGTTGAATAATTTACCTTACTCGACGAATGCATCGTTATTGACCTTCTAACCAACTTCAGAGGTGATTTTCCAGTATCAAAGAAGATGAGATTTGGGATTTTAATCGTGTCTGCAAAAAAAAGAGATTTTAGGGATTTAAATCAAAAAATTATTAAAACAACGTCGTTTTGATAAACACTGCCAAGTCATCTTTGTTAACGCCAAATCACATTCGACATGTCACTAAACGGACATTTAACAGTCTAAAAACGGGAGTTAAACATCGGTCTACTGTTGACTAATGATATTGATGGTCAACGTAGGTTTTGGCACGGTTTTGTAAGTTCGTATCTTTTTTTTTGATAGGTAGTTCACGTAGAACTAGCTCAGGATCTCATGTTCATGTATGAAACGGTCTGATGGAACAAGTTCGCTTAGTTTTGGCCATTTTCCTCGTGAAGTCTCCTAAATTTATTTCTGTATTTGACTAAATTTTGACTTTCCTATAGGAGAATTCACGTGAAGTCTCTTTTTTAAAAGGTCATATTAGCAATTATCCATAAATAATATTTTTAATCGGAGATTTCAGGTGAAGTCTCCTAAATTACGTAGTTTTCTCAAAATGTAGAAGACTTCACGTGAAGTCTCCTCTAAATGACAGAGGTTACTTTTGCAATTGATTAAGTTTGACTTTAATAAATAAAGTCTCCAAGTGAAGTCTCCAAGTGAAGTCTCGAAATGATTTCTCCAAGTGAAGTCACGGTAAGTTATTAAATTTTTATTATTATTTTTTGTTGCATTGTAAGCATACGTGGGGTCCATTTTATTATTAAAAATGGAGATTTCACGTGAAGTCTCTTGTTTTTGAGAAGACTTCACGTGAACTCTCATAAATTCTCATATATTTTTGGGTCAAATAGTCGTATGGTTAGTCAATTTCAAAAATAACCCCTTTAATATGGAGATTTCACCCTGAAGTCTCCACAATATGCGGAGACTTCACGTGAACTCTCCGTAAAAGTCAAAATTTTAGTCAATTCCAAAACTAACTCACTGTTTAGGAGAATTCACGTGAAGTCTCCACAGATTTTTTTTTCTTAAACAAGAATGTGGAGACTTCAGGTGAAGTTTCCTATACTGATTTAGAAAATAGTAAAATGCAAAACTAACCTCTCTGTTGACAAGAAGACTTCACACAGTGAAGTCTCCAACGACCAGAGACTTTACGTGAAGTCTCCTCTCTGCAACTTTCTCGAAAATATCCAAAAGTTTACTAGATTTCAGCTAGAGATTATGTATACCTTATTTAGATGCATAGAATGTCGAAATGCACTGTTGAAGATTGTTTGTGAGAGATAATGTTGAAATGCACCATTGAAGAAATGATACAATAAAAATTTGAGTGATTTATGGATAGAAATGAAGAGAGAATGAGAGATAATGTGATTGAAAATTGTTTACAAGCAATTAAACCTCGAAAATAGGTAGACTCTGGTTGGTAATGGTTGTTGGTAGCATTGAATAAGATGATATTTTAGTAAATATTTGTGATTAGATATGTATTTTGGTAAATTTAGGTCGGGATAAAATTAAAAAAAACAAACATTTTCGAAAACATATAAAGAAGTAAGGATATTTTTAAAAGAATTTAGGAGAGAGAAATTTGTATGCTACTTTGACTATAGGTTATTTTTGAAAGTAACCCAAAGAGATATTTGTCACAAACTCAAGAGGAGGGAATATTCTAATGCTTGAACACTAACCAATGTCGATCTTAAGCAATTAGTTAAGAAGAATTACCTAGAGCTACTATCGTCTCAGCACCCTTAACCTAGAGTGGTTTGAATCTCTTGCGGAACGGGCAACGGTACGCAGTTAGACTGATTGGACGTAGAAGCGCCATTGCTGCCAAGAAGAGCGTTTCCGCTGCCAGAAGATTCACCAAAAGTAGAGCCGCCATGGCCGGAATTTTCCACCGGATTAGGAGGGAAAGCAAAACACAGTTTGCCTACACCTATTCGAAAAGACCAGAGAGGATAATCGTCTTTATTAGCCTCAAATTTGTTAGCCTTAACCACATCGTTCCAACCAGTTCCAAAGACATAATACCAGTTTGCACTGATTTGTCGTTTCCTCATATAAACTACATGCTTACGTAACTGAGGATCCACCAGATCCACAGCTAAACCAGTCTTATGAATATCCTTCTTCTTCTTCTTCTTCTTCTTCTGTTCATTTATGATTCTAGTCTCCCCCTCTGTCAAAAATCTCGACTTACGACTTGTTTAAAAGGAACCAAGAGACGTGCTTGCCTTGTGTCGAGATCTGTATCAGTCAGTGTCATCTCACTTATCAGCATTGGATTGTAAGCATTTTCTTCTTTCATCAACTTCAAAAGCCACTCTGGCGGAAGCGTTTGCGTGGGCTCGACCACTTTTAAATCATAACTGATATTACATGTCTTGCAACTTGTCTTTTCCACGTAAATAGAAGGACAATGTTTCTTGCAAAGATCAACAGAAGAAGAAGAATTAGGGTTTTGTAGTAAAGATGTCTTGTAAGTAAAGTGTTGGATCGCACGCGTCCATGGTAAAGAAGAACGTGGTCGTGGAAGACTCCTAAATCTCTTCTTTGTTGGTATTCTTAGGGAATCTTCCAGCAACAAATGTCCTTTGGCTTTGTAGTCCATACGATTCATTATGCCTCCATTAGAAAGGTCAATCAGCGTATTGGCCACATCCTTTTCCCTTGCGTCCATGGACATGTTTCCTCGAGAAATAAAAGAAAATGTATTGGCCGCGACTAAGACTTGGTTTTCCAACATCATAAGCGATCAAATCTGTCGAACAATAAACATATTGAAAAGATTAGCTAGTTAGTAAAGAGAGAAATAGTATTTGTAAACAAAAAAAAAACGAAAAAAAAACATATCGGAACAAGAAGAAAATGAGGGAAGAAGGAGTTAGCTACATTTTGTGTGGTTTCCGTTGTGCACGAGAAGAAAGTGAGAGAAAACGAGACTCTGCCCTCTTTATATAGACAAGAGGTTTTAATCTTTCCAAAATGTAAAAGGAAAAAGAATTTTAATATTATTATTTATATAATTCTAAAATCTAAAAATTGAGGCAACTATAATATTATGCTCCTTATTTAAACGTAATACAGGTTGCTTAATCCCTTCGATTGTGAATTCTTGATAGAGAGCATTCTCCACGAGATTAAGAGTTGGCAATCAGATCTTACAATTCAAACGTTTAGACGAAAAGTTGAAAGCGCAATAGGTTTTTGAGAATACTAAAAGCTTTTTAATTATGAACCTTAAATCTGAAATCAAACTTACAAAACCCTACGCGCTACATATTCCTAAAAGAAATTGGATTAATAATGTAGTTATTAAAAAAAAGAAAATAATAATAATATGACAAACATGTTACTTGAAAGACAAGTAACACTAACGAGAAGTTAAAATGTTTAGTCTCAGACCTAAAATGTAATATGAAAGTTACTAATTTAGTAGTTTCAGCTCCTCTGTTATCAGACAATAATTTAAAGCAACACAGAACATACCAGAACAATGTTTTTGAGTGAGTTTGTACAACAGAAAAGAGCAAAAGTACAGCAAAGAAAACAACCAAAAAGAACAAAAACAGGTAATCTTAAGGGTGTTTGATGCCTCTGAGCTTGTTCTGACCATAATTCTTGATAAACCAGTCAGGCTTGTACAAAGCGGCAACATGTCCTATTACCAATCCAAACAACACTCCAGGCCCATATCCTGTTGCTACTGCTCTCCAATTCCATATTGCTTCTTCTTCTTCTTCTTCTTTGGGTTCTTGTGTCGATGATGTGTCTTCTCTTAAACAACTCTCTTCAAGAGGAAGACCACATAACCCTGGATTCCCTTCAAACGAGGATTTAGGCTGCCCTATGATTTGTGTCCCTTGTGGTATTTCACCAGTGAGTTGATTATCAGAGACATCTACGTACGCCAAATACGATAATCTCCCGAGTTCTTGTGGAATTTTTCCTGAGAGTTTGTTCACTGACAGGTCTAATGACTCGAGCTCTGTCAAATTGGCGAAAGACATCGGAATATGTCCTGTGAATGAGTTGTTTGATAAGTTGAGAGCAATCAATGTTTTCAAGAGACCGATAGATTCTGGAATCTCTCCCTCGAGTTTGTTTCCAGAAAAATCAATGGCGACGTAGAAGCTTAGTATCTTTCCTTGCTCCATGTAGAGACCTTTGTATTGCAAATCCAAAGTATCATCATAGGAAAACCGATCATTCGTATAATCTCCCATATACAATCTCTCTTCATCATTCATCTTGAGAGATGTTGTACTCCAATTCGCAAAGTAATTTGTTGGTAAGCTTCCAGTAAATCTGTTATGCGATATTTCAAGTATTTGGAGCTTGGGAAACGCAAGCGGGCCTTGATCATCAGGTGGACAAATAGGACCATGGAATCTGTTTGAGCGGAGAGTAAGAACTTTCAAACTCGGCAATTCCTTGAGCCAGAAGGGAAATGAGTCATTGATATTGTTGTGGTCCACACTTAGGAACTTTAGGTGAGAGCAATTTAGGAGAGATCTTGGAAGCTTCCCAGTTAGATGATTGTAGCCAAGGTCAAGTGTCCGTGTGAAAGCGCCGATATAGAACTCATCTGGAATATTTCCTTCCAACTTGTTTTTCCGGAGATTCACTATGGTGATATTGCTTAGACAAGGAGGAATCTCTCCGGTGAATTTGTTGTAGGACAGATCAAGAACCTCCAGAGAGGTTCGGTTACACGTTGACAGAGGAATCTTTCCGGTGAAACTATTGTTCCAAACAGACAAATTGATGATAGAGACTGGTGGATCAGGGAATGATCCTTTGAAAGAGTTTAAAGCCATATCTAATACCTGCACTGATGAATTTGCTAAAACATGATCCAATGAACCTTCAAAACCAGTGAATGAATTGTTACGAAGATTCAGCGAGACTAAAAGAGGAAGACTCCATAACCAATCAGGAACGTTCCCTTTGATTCTGTTGTTGGAAAGATCTAAGTACTCTAACTTCTTCAAGGACTTCAAGAATCTAGGAAATTCATTGATCTTGCATCCTGACAAGAACATGTTCTTCATATTAGGAAAGTCGATGTCTGAATTCACACTCGTGGGTGTTAAACTGTTGCCGTAAAGATTAAGGTATGACAAAGATTTGAGAGAAGAGAAAACTGTTAAGTCAATTGGGTGGCTTGTGTTTAGGAAAGAGAGGCTAAGATACTGGAGATTGACCAACTTCAAAGCTTGATCTATGATCTCTGCTTCAAAATGGTTATTCCCAAGAAGTAAACTAATGAACTTAGAGGAAGAGTTAGGGATTCTAAATGACCCAGTGAGAAGATTTCCACTCAAATCAAGCTGAGATAAGGAAGGCATGGTGAAGACAGAAGAAGGTATGGTTCCAGAAAATCGATTTAAAGAAAGGTCTAAAACTGCAAGCTTGGTTAGGTTACGTATGGAGAAAGGAATTTGACCGAGGAAGCCATTAGAAGAGAGCAACAAAACCTCTAGATTGTTGAGTTGACCAAAAGCAGAGGAGAACGAAGAAGAACCAAAGTTGTTGAAAGAGAGCTTAAGGTAACGAAGATGAGTTAACTCGAAGAGGCTGCTGTTTGGTCTTAGAGTGCCACGTAGACATCCACCGGGAAGTTCTAGAAAGGTGACCGCACCGGTAACGTTATCGCACTTCACACCGTGGAAGAAGTTGGCATCGTCCCTGCAGATGATGGAGAACTCAAACTCATTTTTAAAACGTGTAAGAGCTTGGGTTTGGTCGGGACGACATCGGAGAGCAGCGACAAGATTGGTGGTAGTTGTGATGATTGAGAAGAAATAGTAGAGGATAGAAACTAGAGAGAACAAACGAAAACGCAATTTTAACATTGGGATTAGCTAATATGAAAATTCTGGAATTTGCGATGGGTTTTTTGTTTCTATGCAATAAATTCATCGATCCGCTCTTTTATATATTCACGTAATTAAACAAGTTGTAATGGAAAACCAAGAAAATACGTTGCAAGTCGATGTCAGCTTTCAAGTGGTTTGAGTTCTTGAAACTCTCAAAAGTCTATATATGGATGAACGGCATGTGATTATATACTTTTATTATAGGCTACTCTCTATTTTATATAAGTTCTGGTTTTAGGATTGTTTTTTTAATAAATATACCTTTTGTTATAAATCGTTTCAATCACATGGGTCTGTTTTACTAATCAATGATCTGTTTATCAGATATAGTCTCTTGTATTCTTTTACAGCTTCTTGTTTTTTTTGTGTGTTTGTTTGTTTTGTTTGTGTAATGAAAGCAAGAGAAAGACACAAAGTATTTACGAGTTCCCAAGACCAAACGTTGGTCAAGGTAAGTCTCACCGAAAGCCTGCGGATAGTTTATATCAAACAAAGAAATATAAGTACAATCTTCACACCCTCACCGAGATGATCTACCCACAAGTTGATTACAGAAACAAGTTTCCACCACCCGTGTATCATTTTCTACAGATGTTTGTACTATCACCTATCTCTCTATTCCCCTCAGATCCCTGGAACGTGCTTACCAAGCTTAAACCCGAAGCTCTACACAACGTCTCTCTCTGCGGCTGAAACAAACCCTAGAGAATGTCTCCACGTGGATGTGACTTAAATACCACGTACTTATTCTTCATAGGCTTTAATCTAAGCCCAAATAACAATTAATTAAATCACAGCCTACAACAACCTATCTTGGACCTGAGCCCAATACAACAGCAAGAGTCCAACTCACAAAACCGACATTCTCCACCTCGAGTTGACTCTTATCCAACAAAGCTTCCAAAGATAATAAACCTTATCTTCCTCTGTCAAACCCTAACAATCTCTTGTCAGATACCTCAGACAACCACCTGTCTGATACCCCAGACAATCACCTGTCTGAAACCCCAGAGAATCACCTGTCTGATACCTCAGACAATTACCTATCTGTTACCCCAGACAATCACCTGTCTGGAACCCCCCCCCCCCCCCNTCTGATGCAATTCCAAGAACCAGAACCAAGACGGATCACTCTTTCCTAACCATGGAGCATGGAAGCGTGCAACTAACGAGAGCTATGGAGACCAGCGAGTGGATTTCAGCTCAAATGGAGGTCAATATCACAATTTCCAGCTAAACAAACACTTGGAGCACGCAGCTAACCCATATTGAAGATGCCTCGAAGAAGAATCATTTCAAAAAGAGTTCATATGAAGAAGATATTGAAGATACAACTTGGAAGATCTTCTATAGATCCGATGGAGATATACAATCACTTATTAAAGCGTTCCAAATGCTACATAGATAATTAAGCCATAAAGTAAATTTCAATGGATTCCTGACTCAATCGTTAACTCCTAAAAGTTGAATCAGCCCATAAGATGCTCGGAGCCAAAAGTTATGAATTTTAAAAGTTGGATCTTTTGTGCTAAGGCCTTATTCGTGACAATGCCAAATATCAAGGTACACAGCCCAAGTCAGAAGCGACCTTCATGCCGGACCACTTCGAGAATATTATTGGGCCTTTCATGGTTCCAACAAGCCCAAGAACGCATCAATCCACCATCGGATCCTCCAGATACATGCCCAACAAGAAGAAGATCCGATCTGGTGGTGTTTAAGGAATGTTCAGGATTTGCTTGCTTCAAAGGACTTCAGACTTATGTGTGGCGACCAGGATACTCTCTAAACAACTCAGAATCATCCAGGGAAGTCTCACCATGCTCCATCACCCACAGGATTAGGCGAATCCTCCCATTTGAAGACTTTCCATATCCAGCCGATCATCAGATCTTTTCCAACGGCTCCAAGATCGACGACCACCATCACTTGTCCGTTGCACACTTAATTCTTTGATATTTCTTTCATATTTTATGCTCATAACTGTTGCCCCTTTGTCTTGTACGAGCTCTATATAAGGTCATATTCTTTCTATTGTATTCACCAAGTTATAAGTTATAAAATGAGTGTTTCTTTTCAAGCATATATCTTGAGCCTTTGCCGACTTAATCTCATTGAGGATTCGAGAGAGGGAGCCGAGATCAGGTCTTGTGAGAAATCCAAGCTTGATCGGACCGAGATTATCAAAGGAATCATCACCCTCCTTTCTGGTTCTCATTCGCCTACTTCCGCACAATCTAGTCTCCATCGATTCGGACTCATGAAGGTTGGATCCGTGGATTCATATCCATTCTACAGCCATTTAGGCTTGTATCATTTGGTATCAGAGCTAAAAGTTTCTATTTATCCAAGTGATTTCGTTCCATATTTTTTGTTTTGTTATTTATTTTCTCTTTTGTTCTCGCTTTTCTATAAATCAAAAACTCATTACAAAAAAAACTTTCATTTATTTTGTTTCAATTTTATAAAATCCATTAAAACTCATTAAAATATAATTCCTTTTGCTCTAGTTAGTTTTAAACCCCGAAAACCAATAAAAGTTCTTGCTCTGATTTTTACAAGTCGTTTGCTATTTTATTTGCTAAAAAGAAAATCGAAAACAAATTCTTTTTTGTTTTGTTCTTTTGATTGTTTCCTTGTTTTTATAAAGAAAATAAAATTAAAATTGTTTTGCTTTGTTTTATAACTTTGATTTGACTCTCTTATTTACTTGTGCAAGGATATGGAGTACAAAGAAAAACTGAACGACTACAACAGTTCCGAGATTGATTGGGATGATGAATCCAACCAGAGGTATTCGGAAGGAGAGGAAGAAAGTGTAATCTATTATGACGATGAGGCTGGCTATGAGGCCCCACCGTGGCCAGAAGATGGTTACTCAAGGTCTGAGTATGAATTTGAGCCAAGAAAAGAAGAACTTGAACCTGAGCCACCATACCGTAAACAAAGCTACACCAATAAATGCCAAACCGAGCAATGGAGTAACAAAACTGAATCTGAATTCAGTTATGAGGATGAACCACATCGTGATATGGATGTTTATCACTACAAAAATCCTCATAGGCGTGATCTAAAGCCTTACCACCATGGAGTTTTAGCCGCTAGAGTGCAAGGCTATACCAACCACACAAGACTTCCTAACCCACAAATTAGTGTAAGTCATAGCTTTTATAATTGTGGTCCTAAACTTCCATCTTTTTGAGGAACAGAGGATTATATACAATGGGAAGATGATATGGAAGAATAGTTCTGGAAATACAAGACTCTTGAGAAGGAAAAGTTATCATGCGCCTTAAACAATTTACGCAGACAAGCATTGAAATGGTGGAGGAAAGAGGTGAATGAACATTGGAAATACAACGAGCGTAGAATTAGAACTTGGAGAGAATTAAAATGGCTTATGAATGAGGAATATGTCACACGCAAATTGCCTCCAAGAAGTTACTCAAAGAAGACTTCACAACCCTTGGTGAAGCACACACCATTTTCAACATCCATGCGTAAAACAAAGACTACTATCCAAGGTAAGTGTTCTACCTCTAGAGTTTCCTTAGGATTGATGTGTTATAAGTGTAAGATGCAGGGACACACAGACAAATTGGCTCAAGAGCAAAAACACATATGTCTTGATCCATATCCGAATGAAGACAAGGTAAGTATGTCCAAATCTCTGACCAGAACTTTACATGCCATTGAACGTATCATTGAGTCTCTTAACAAAGAAAAGAAGGAGGTTAAAGAACCATTTAAGGTTAAAGATGTGCAAGAAAAGCCAACTAAATAAATGGTAGCTCCAAAGCGAAATGACAAGTCTTTACTTGACCCCAACAAAAAAGAGCAATGTAAGTTTTCAAATCCTTGTGAGTTTCATGAGCTGGCTTGTTATAGATGTCAAGGTAAGGGACACAAAGCTAAGGAGTGTCCAACAAAACGAGCTGTGAAGTCCACAATGCTAGAATTGAAAACGGATTCAAATAAGCCATCTAATAATCTAGCTAATTCAGATTTTATACCTTCCACTTCTAGCATTATGCACTTGTCTTTGTCAAAAGATATTGAGACAGTTCTAGGAGCTACAAAGGAGGCAAGAAGTGATGAAAACAGTTTCATAAGCAAAGAGGAACCACCGGAAAGTCATCAACAAGTGTTGGTCCAAGGAGAAAACATGGAGAACAATGCTAGTAAAGAAATAGTACAAATGAACCATGAAGACACTTCCAAGAAAGTAATGGAAACATCAAGAGTACAAGGAGATTCTAAAATAAAGGAAACAACCGCCAAGCCTTGGAAAAGCGTCATCTATTCATTGCTAATCAAGGAGGAGCCACCAGATATATCAAACTTCATTAAACCGAGACAATACCAAGGTTTGGTTCTAAACTCCCAAAGGAGAATGAAAGCTAACTTGCTTTCTATTGGTGCAGGAAAAACAGTTCTGAGGACAGAACCTTAACAAGAGGGAGAGAATGATGCAATTCCAAGAACCAGAGCCAAGCCGGATCACTCTTTCCTAACCATGGAGCATGAAAGCGTGCAACTAACGAGAGCTATGGAGACCAGCGAGTGGATTTCAGCTCAAATGGAGGTCAATATCAACCAACACTTGGAGCACGCACCTAACCGTTATTGAAAATTCCTCTAAAAAGAATCATTTCAAAAGGAGTTCATATGAAGAAGATATTGAAGATACAACTTGGAAGATCTTCAATAGATCTGATAGAGACATACAATCACTTATTGAAGCGTTACAGATACTACATAGAGAATTAAGACATAAAGTAAATTTAAATGTATTCCTGACTCAACCAATTAACTCCTCAAAGTTGAATCATCCCATAAGATGCTCGGAGCCAAAAGTTATTGATTTTAGAAGTTAGATTTTCTGTGCTAAGTCTTTATTCCCGACAATGCCAAATATCAAGTTACCCAGCCCAGCTCAGAAGCGGTCTTCACGCCGGACCACTTGGAAGCAATTCTTGGGCCTTTAAAAGTTCCAACAAGCCCAAGAACGCATCAATCCACCATCGGATCCTCAAGATACACGCCCAACAAGAAGAAGATCCGATCTGGTGCTGTTTAAGGAATGTTCGGGATTTGTTTGCTTCAAAGGACTGCAGACTTATGTGTGGCGACCAAGAGACTCTCTAAACAACTCAGAATCATCTAGGGAAGTCTCACCATGCTCCAGCACCCACATGATTAGGCGAATCCTCCCATTTGAAGACTTTCCATATCCGGCCGATCATCACATCTTTTCCAACGGCTCCAAGATCGACAGCCACCATCACTTGTCTGTTGTACACTTAATTCTTTGATATTTCTTTCATATTTTATGCTCATGACCGTTGACCCTTTTTCTTGTACGAGCTCTATATAAGCTCATATTCTTTCTATTGTATTCACCAAGTTATAAGTTATAAAAAGAATGTTTCTTTTCAAACATGTGTCTTGAGCCTTTGCCGACTTAATCTCTTTGAGGATTCGAGAGAGAGAGACGAGATCAGGTCTTGTGAGGAATCCAAGCTTGATCGGACCAAGATTATCAAAGGAATCATCACCCTCTGTTGTGGTTCTCATTCACCTACTTCCGCACAATCTAGTCTCCATCGATTCAGACTCATCAAGGTCAAATCCTTGGATTCATATCCATTCTACAGCCATTGAGGCTTGTATCAAACTCTCAGATTCTCCTTATCATTTTCAAACTTCTTTACTGAACTGATTTTGTCAACACATCCGCCAGATTTTTCTTGTTCGAATTTTCAGCACCTCGATCAACCCTTCTTCAATCACATCCCTGATGAAGTGATAACGAGTCTGTATGTGCTTTGTTCTCTCATGGAATACACTGTTTTTCACGAGGCAGATGACACTTTGGGAATCATTGAACAACTGAGCTGGACTCTCCTGAAGACCCAGTTCACATGTAATTGGTTTCAGCCACAAGGCTTTCTTTCCTGTTTCCGCTAAAGCTATGTATTCGGCTTCAGTAGGTCACAAAGCAACAACCTGTTGTAACCCTGACCGCCAACTAACTGTGCTTGATCCGACTTGAAACACATAATTGTAATTGATTTTCTCCAATCTAAATCTGTTGCATAGTCACTATCACAGAATCATGTTACCCTGCAACTGTCTGATTCTGTGAAAGTTAGAACACAGTCTTTTGTTTCCCTTAGATATCTAAGAATCCATCTAATAGCTGACCAATGTTCTTTACAAGGTGAACTCATAAACCAACTCACCAATCCAACCGCGTAAGCTATGTCTGGTCGTCTACCAAGCATGGCATACATCAGACTCCCGACAACACTGCAATATGGTATGATTTTTATCTCTAACTCAGCCTCTACTTGATCCTCCTTCTTAGTACTCATAAGCTTGAAATGAGTTCCAGTAGGTGTATTTACTGCTCTTGTTTCAGAGACCTAAAACGTTCTCAGCATCTTGGCTATGTACTCTTCTTGAGATAACCTTAACACACCCTGCTGTCTGTTATGCACTATGTCCATTCCCAAAATCCTCTTTGCTTCTCCAAAATCCTTCATTTCGAATTCACTGCTTAACAGGTCTTTGAGTTTCTAAATTTCAGCTTTACTCTTGGCTTCAATTAACATGTTATCCACGTATAACAATAGATAGAGATAATTAGTCTCATCATAACTTCTAAAATACACACACAGATCATG
Source organism: Lepidium aucheri (assembly GCA_900406435.1). Taxonomy (NCBI): domain Eukaryota; kingdom Viridiplantae; phylum Streptophyta; class Magnoliopsida; order Brassicales; family Brassicaceae; genus Lepidium; species Lepidium aucheri. The sequence continues at coordinate 56,527 of OVBA01000418.1, forward strand.
TCTACTCCTTGCATAACCTTTACCCTTCATAAACTCATCAAACCGCAGATTCCACTATCTTGGTGACTGTTTTAAGACATACAACGGTCTTTACAAAAGACACACGTCTTCACCTTTAGAGAACCCTTCAGGTTGATCCATCAATATCCTTTCATCCAATTTACCATGTAGAAAGGCTGTCTTTACATCCATCTGTTCCCGCTCAAAATTACAATTCACCATAACCGATAGAATAATTCGAATTTCAACCTGTTTTACCGCAGGAGCAAACACCTCGTTATAGCCCAGTCCTTTGATCTGAGAATACCCCTTGGCAACTAGTCTAGCTTTGAATCTAGACTCTTCAACCCCTAGTATTCCTGGCTTGAACTTGTAAACCCACTTACAACCAATTGATCTCTGATTTTCCGGTCGTTCAATTAGTTTCCAAGTCTTGTTCTTCAATAAAGACTCGATTTCCTCTTTCATTGCAGCAATCCACTGTAGTTTATATTTACAGCTAACAGCTTCCTGATAAGTTTTAAGCTCATCTTCATCAATCAGCTGTGACATGCTCAAAGCATAGGCTGCAACATCAAATCTGCTAGGTAACTTAGCTGGTGCTCTCTTCTGTATATCTCGTGCCAGAACATAGTTATCAAGCGTATCTTCTAATTCTGAATCACTTGCAAAATCACCATCACTGTTACCATTACCAGCCTTCTGATTTGATCCCTGTTCATCTGAAACTCCACCTTGATCTGAACATCCTTTTGATGAGCCATGTGTTCCTGAAATTTCTCCTCTAAACACACCTGCTTTAGAACTTTCAGCCATATCAGTAATCTAATCCTCTAGAAGACTAAAACTGATCCTTTTACCCGTCTGTTTCTTAACACCCTCCTGTTCCTCAGATAACTGTTTCACATCCTTGTAGAGAACCTCTTCACAGAAAATCATATCACGACTTACAATGCATTTCCTCTCCTCACCATTCCAAATTCTGTATCCTTTAAAACCTTGAGGATACCCCATGAAGATTCCATTTTTAGCCCTTGGCTTTAGTTTTCCCTGATCAACATGATAGTAGACTAAACAACCGAATCTCCTCAAATGTGTGTAATCTACTTTCTTCCCTGACCAAACTTCTTCCAAGACTTTAAACTTCAACGATACTGACGACAATCTGCTTATAAGGTAAATAAATGTAGAGGATGCTTCTGCCCAAAAGGATTCACCAAGTCCTATTTCAGATAACAGACTCCTAACTTTCTCAAGAATTGTTCTATTTAACCTCTTAGCCACTCCATTTTGCTTTGGAGTATAAGGACACGTTTTATGACTTAAAATTTCGTTTGCTTCACAGAAATTATCAAAGATGGAATTACAATACTGCAGACCATTGTCTGTCCTCAATGCCTTGATCTTCCTTTCATTTGATTCTCTACAAGAGCCTTCAACTCAACAAACTCTGAGAACGCTTCGTCCTTAGTTTTCAAGAAATAGATCCACACCTTTCTTGAGAAATCATCAACAAACGAGATATAGTACTGACACTTAGACAGACTTGGAGTCACATTTGGTGACCCCCATAAATCCGAGTGCACATACTCAAGAACACACTTGATGTATGCTTTCCTATGCTGAATGAGAATTTTTGTGCCTTTTCCAAAATGCAATTTTCACACTGCTGTAGATTCAAGATTTCACTAGCTTTCAGTGACTTATTCTTAACTAACAGTTTCAGCCTTTTATCAATCATATGTCCCAGTTTGCTGTGCCAAAGAGCAGTACGATCTCCTGTTTTCTTTGTTGTGTTTGCATGTCCCAACATAGATTCACCATCAAGAAAATACAGAGTGTTAGTATAATCAGCAGCTAACATTTCCTTGTCCCCCTTAAACACTTTTAGCCTGTAATCCGGTTATTTAAACCAACACCCTTGAGACTCCAACTGTTCAAAAGAAATCAAATTCCTTCTAGATGTAGGGGAATATCCGACATTTGTGAGTATGACCTCCTTGTTGTTGTGATTCAGGATCTTGATCTTTCCAACAGTCGTGATCTCACAAAATGTATCATTACCCATCAGTATTCTGCCACCATCTGTCATTTCCAAATCAAACATTAGATCTTTCCTATAGGTCATATGATAGGAACAACCTGAATCTAATATCCATCATTCCCTAGATGGGTGTTTAGTGACTGTTAGAACTTCTGGTTCTGTCCAGTCAGCTGCCAAAACTTGCTTCAGCTTTATCATCTTTTGAATGATGGGAATTTCCATGATTCTTCTTTAAAAAATCCTTCTTGAAGTTATCTGCACTTCCACAAACCCAACAAACCTTTTTGTTCTTTACTCGAGATTTACTCCTTGAACCTAATCTGCCATTTGATTTTGATCTCTTCTTAGATCAACCTCTTGATTGAGATCCAATCAAACCTTCACCGACAGACTTCTGTTTGAGCAAGCCCTTACCCTTCAGCTCATATTCAATAGAATATGCTGACTTGATAATCTCATCAAATGTTATTGTCTGCTTCCCAAGACTGTATTTCAGGGTACGCACAATGTTTTCAAAACGCCTCAGAAGACTCTTTAATAGTATAGCCGCCTGATATTCTTCTTCCATCTTTACACCAAGACTTGAAAGCTCAGACATCAACTTGTTAAACCCATCTAGATTCTGATCCAGATTTTTATCCTCCTCCATTCGAAAACTGTAGAATTTCTGCTTAAGATCAAATCTATGTGGCATAGATTTTACTTGATATGTATTCTCAAGTGCAGTCCACATTCCATGAGCTGTCGTTTCCTTGACAACTTTCCTCAGAAAAATATTAGTCAAACTCATGCTCAATAGATTCATGACCCTTTTGTCTCTCAACTACTCTTGTTTGGCTCTCTTCTTCTTTCTAGCCTCAGTTACTTCTATTGCTTTTCCTTTATCATCTTTAGGTTCATCTTCTGATTTTGTATCAGTTGATGCCTGTATAACGTCATCTAAACCCAGAAGTTCAAAGTGAGCCAGAATCTTGTATTTCCATAAGGAAAAATCACCTTCACCATCAAACTTCTCCACCTCAAATCTACCTTGAGTTGGTTCCATCTGATTGTTTACCAAAGAACTGATCTCCTTAATACCCCGCTCTAACAGCTCTCTGAAACCTTCTGATGAACAAACCACAGACAATTGTCAACCTTACCACAGATCTGATAACCCACAAAAGAAGATACAACTGATTGACTGAAACCTGCAAAAAATTAGATTAACAATACCGCAAACAGTTACCCAGAAACCCAATCTTGATAACTGTCAAGAACTACTGATAACCAGAACAACCCTCTGCAGCCAAGAAAAAATCTAGAAACCAAACCACTGATCAATACACAGATACACAACACACCATAACTCTGTAACTTAGAAACACCCAGAAAATACCCTATTGATCCCGATCAGAAAACACCACGCTGAAACTGTAACCTGGCTTTGATACCACTGTTATGATATCGTTTCAGTCACATGTGTCTGTTTTACCAATCAATGATCTGATTACCAGATACAGTCTCCTGTGTTCTTTTACAACCTGTTGTTTTTCTTGTGTGTTTGTTTGTTTTGTTTGTGTGATAAAAGCAAGCGAAAGACACAGAGTATTTACGAGTTCCCAAGACCAAACATTGGTCAATGTACATCTCGCCAAAAAGCCTCCAAATAGCTTATATCAAACAGAGAAATACAAGTACAACCCCCACACCCTCACTGAGATGATCTACCCACAAGTTGATTACAGAAACAAGTTCCCACCACCCGTGTATCACTCTCTACAAATGTCTGTACTATCACCTATCTCTCTATTCCCATCAGATTCCTGAGACGTGCTTACCAAACTTAAACTTGAAGCTCTACACAACGTCTCTCTTTGCGGCTGAAATAAACCCTAGAGAATGTCTCCACGTGGATGAGACTTAAATACCAGGTACTTATTCTTCATGGGCTTTAACCAAAGCCCAAATAACAACCAATTAAATCACAGCCCACAACAACCTATCTTGAACCATAAACCTGAGTCCAATACAACAGCAAGAGTCCAACTCACAAAACCGAAACTTTTAAATAAAACTCCGATATCATTTATGTTAGTTTAATGTACTTATAAGAGATCCTATATTTATATATTATTTTCAGGTTTTTTTATTAATTAGACTAAAAGTAAGTGGCATTTAGTATAGTGTAGATGGTAAGTTCATTAAAAGTAAGTGCATTTATACATTCAATGATCGAGTCCTACTGCATATATTAGGAAGGAATTTGGCTAATGAACCAGTCAGTTGTGGCCCAATATTAGAAAAAAAAAAACTTAGACTGAAATGTATATCCAGTCAACGATTAACATGTTTTTTTCCTGGTCAATAGAGAATAAGCATTCCCACATAGGTAGTTGCCTTATGATAGGGTTGACCAGATTTTTTCATCCTCTATTTATTTATTTCTCAGGACAAAAATATCTATTTTTTAGTTAACTATTTCCTTTCACGAAACTTTCTAAAACTTTTTTTTTTTCACGAAACTTTCTAAAACTTTGTATTACTACATCAATTTTCCGGATTAAATATACTAATACGCTTCTGTTAAATCTCAAAAATTGACAACGTAAAAAAATAAAGTTGATTTTGAACTTGGTTTCGCATTTGATTTGATAGAGTAAAATTGACAACGTAAAAAACTGAATGTCCATGCACGTTCAATCTTTAAAAAGCTTGACCCTCACACAAGTCTGTATATATCTGATTTTTCTCTTATTGTAAGATTGAACCACATGCAAGTCATGAAATATATTCTTTATCTAATTTCTCTTGTATCATAAGATTGAACCATATACGACTTGTGTGTGGGATATAGTTTTATAAATCTGATTTCTCTCTATTACCTTCATTTATGGGCTGTAGTTTTATATCCATTATATAGAAGACAGTAGATATATTTAACATTTAAAACAATAACAGAAGATATAGATGATGCCATCGATCTCATATTGAATTTTTGGGATTCCTAACTATAACCCTTGATTAATAAATCATGTGGTTAGTACGAACCAAGTAAATTATTTTTATTGATTTGCTCAAAGAAGTTTAGTCCATAAATCAAAGTCGAAATGTAAAACATAATCCCACACAAATAAAATATTTGGTTACCGCGTAAAGTCGGCATAGTCACTTGTACCTTCTCCAACGGAGTCTTTTATTCAAAGAGTCTCTTGTTTGAGAGATTTGAGAATCTCATGTTAAATTCTTAAGAGGCTTCAAAGTTACATGTCTTTATATGATTGAAGAAAAAAAAAACTAAATTTTTGTAATTACTATTCCCTCCATTTCATAATATAAGTTGTTTTAGAAGGTTTTTTTTGTTTCAAAATATAAGTTGTTTTACAAAACCAAGACAAAAAGTAAGTTAAAAGTTAAATTAAACTAATTTTTTTTAAAAAAAATTATTTTTCTTTTCTTTTTTTAATTAAATGTTGAGATAAAGTGATGAACTTTTTATTGAGAAAATAAAAAGCAAAATTTTTCTTAATAGATGTGCGTTCAAGCAAAACAACTTATAAAAAGAAACGGAGGGAGTAATATTTTATTATGAAAAACCTCTAATTAGTATACTCAGTGTTGGAGATGCTCTTAGGGGGTGTCCAGAGTTTTAAGAGATTTTAATTTTTTTCTGAAAATAATATGTTATTTAACTATTAATTTTTAAATGTGCTCTGAAATCATGTGTTTTTTAAGTTTTAAGTTGAAATTTGTGTAAAATCATTCAAAATATATTCAATCATTAATTTGTTAAAATCATATAAAATCTACTGTTTTTTGAAAGTTAATAATTCTTTTCGAAAAACTATCCAACCTGATTTTGGGTGATTTTGAACATTGTTTTAGGTTGTAAAAATGAAAATGAAAATCTCACCACTTAAATTGTGATTTCAAAAAAAAGAAAAAAAATTCTCACTACTCTTTGTGTTCTCTCGTGGTATCATTTACATGGTTCTCTATTGTTTGTCTTATCCAAAAAAATGTGTGTCATAGGTTCAGAGTTAAGACCAACTAGCTTAGAGAAGAACCACTTTCCACCAATCTGAACACAAAGAAAACAATAGAATAGTATAGTTACGTCGATCAATTCCTAAAGACACCATATATCTCTTACAATTGCTAGCTTTGAGCTAGGTTATTCAACATTTTTATTGGCAATTTCAACATCTACTTGGAGCCTTCTCTTACGTTGTATTTCCACTTTTTGTTTTAGTTTCAGTATCTCTCAATATACTAGTATCAAACAAAGTTCAATACTATTTCTCTTCTAATACATTTGTTTATGTAAAAATACTCTCTTTTCTAGGTATGTCTCTATCTCATAAGAAAAGAACTATGCACGCATCTATTCGTTTAAATACCTATTGCAAAGCCCCCTTCACTTTCATGATTATATTATGATATCATTTTAAGTTTTTGTCTTCATAGGTTAGCAAAGCCTGTTTTGAAATTAGGCATCTTAATCATATGATAAATTCATGATTAGTATGCTTTTTGATCTTGTTCAAGAAATTCATCTTGAAGTCCGGGATCTAAAACAAGGGTACTATTCACGGTAAGATTAAGAACAACTCTCGACACATACATAGCTATATAGCAAACCCAATCTCGTGGCGTCGACTACTATATCTAGCAACCAAGAATCCTAAAATGTCGTTTGGTCCTAGAGATCTAAACACACATTATCGATTAGGTCTGATAAGTCCACAATTGGTCTTAGCATCAGCTTTTGTTGGTTAAGGACTAATATTGCTTATATATGCTCTTTCAAGCATCTAACAAGCACTTTTGGTGAGTTAAACAGCTTATGACCATAAACTCGTTAGCTACTCGAGTCTAAGCATTAAGATCAACATTAGATGGAGAACATGTCAAAGTTAAACGCTATTTATCCCTAATCCATTGATTCCCTAATTCCCTAGAAAACCCTAAACATGATTGAGAAACTACTCAGACATAGTTGAGAAGAAATAAGCAATAGACATGAAAGAAAACATAATTAAATTGCAGAAGTAAATAATAAGGTTCAGAATTTTTCTCCAAAAGATGAAGTCTTCTTCCTAAACACACAAGGAATAAAATGAAAAAATAGTCTCTGAAGCAGTCTATCTCTCCACTAACTCAAAAAACCTAATTATATATATTAAAACGCGTTTTGTAGAAAATAATGAGAAATCAGGTTTTCTATCACATGCCTGAGGATCGATCGATCCAGATGTGGATGGATCGATCAGCTGGAGAATGGTCAATCACAACATCAACTGGTCGATCATTAGTTCAGGCGCATTTCCTCAGAAGAGTTGAAACGGTCGATCCTTAGATGTAAAATTGATCTTCAGGTCAAGCGCATATTTTGATGGTGAGGAGATCGATCGATCAAGCGGGAGCTGGTCGATCTTCAACTCAAGTGCAGTTTCTGATGATTGTAGGGGATCGATCAATCCAATTGTAGATCGATTAATACTAGTGTAGATTAATCGATCCTGGTGTACTGCAAAATGCCATAATTTCTCTAATTCTCTCTAATCCATATTTTGAGCGTTTAATCCCAATTTAACTTATTTTGTACCTATAAAGACTCTAAAACACTAACAAGGAGTCCAAAATATGAAATTTTAGTGAGTTAAAACTGATAAAATGAGGTATATCAGTTCCCTCTAACTTAGCTTCTTGCTTGTCCTCAAGCAAAAAAAGACTGAAAGGAAAAGTGTAATCCAAGGAACTCATTTGTCATTAGAACACTGCAAGTAAATTCCTATAGTAAAACCATAAGAAACTTTCCTGGCACAATTGAGGCCACCTTGTACTTGCCCTAGACTTGCAGCTGTCCCACTCGAACTCCACAATACGAATGAGTGACATGAATGCGTCATACCGACTTCCTAAGATATCTAGGTGCGGTCTCATTGAGGAGATGTCGATCAAATAACACAAGGGTCTCTCTTTCAGCCTCAAGACTACCCTTTATATGGTTCTTTTCCTCTCATTTCATTTTCATTGCAAACTAACTCAAATTTACATTTCGTTAGTTTTTCAGCAACTCAAAGGATGTAAGAAAGAGTAGCGTCGTTGGAGTTCTTCTCAGTCTACTAACAATACTTAGGCAAAGAGTATCGTCATTGGAGTTTCCCCTCGACCTACTAACAATGTACACAACCTTGTTATATAAATACTCGAAATAATTAAGAGAGGAGAACCATACTCACACAGGCAAATCCGTCATTGTAATGAAAAGAGAACCCGATATGATGCATACCTACCCCTTTGACAAGAGAATTAAGTCAGGTTAGGTATGAGGCCGACATGAGATTCTTTGAGTATCCAAGAGGATATGGGCAATGCTAAGAAATGTCATAGTCTCTAACTTTTTCAATAGTAATCGATTCCCATCAACTCTGAATCAATGGTACTTAAGTTCATGAGAATGCAGTAAACCTCAAAAATCATAGTTCCTACAACCGGTTATCAATCTCAACAAAAGCATACAAACTCAAGAAAAACATAAAAATGACTCAAAATTGCAAACAAAAGAAAGAAAGATAGTGTTATTACAGCAAGTTTCCTCTCCCAGACTTACTTCACACAGTCCTAGGGTGAGAATAAGCCGAAAGGAAGCACGACTTACACAAAAAGAAAAAGAAATTGAAAAAAGAAAAGGTTCAAGAAACTGATAAACCTAGGAGGAAAAATTGGTCGAACTCAAAAGAGATCAATTGATCTGCTGTGTTCAATGTCTAGATCAAGGTCAGATTGGTCTACAGATCAGGTGTAATGTCGTATGGTCCGTTGTATCGATTGGTCATGTCCATGCGGTCGATCTCAAAACTTGCACATAACTTGTCTAATCACGTCTTTCGATCGATCCATGTTTGTATATATCGATCGCAGCTTCTTGATATGTGGATCGACTGCTCTAGCCTCTCCAACACGATCTCTAGATTGTTTGCAATGATAAATTTCTCGATGGATCGATCGATCTTATACTGGATTGATCGATCCCGGTACCTCGAGATCAAATGATTAAAAATCAAAATTCAAAATTTAAATCTTATAGGATTTTAATAATTCATTTTTACAACATAGAAACATAGACAAAAATGTGTCTTATGCTTGTGTTAAAAAATCGTTACAGGGTTTCATCATAGTTGTACAATAAAACACAATTTTAATTTAATTGAATTAATTTTGTAATTGGTATCATACTCCAAGAAACTAAATGTGTTGATAAGTCTTAATTTATGTAGAGTAATTGATTTTAAAAACATTTAGAAAACTTATTCAATTGATGCATGTGTTCTTATCCAATAACAATATATAGAAAAATTAAAAATTGAATGACATCATGTATTAGTTGAATACATTCATGAATATTTTTCCATACACTAATGAAACATTATTTTCAATTATTATTTTATCTCTTTGAAATTTTTTTACAATAATATTCTTTTACATCATTAGTTTAATTTAAAATAAATGTAAATAAATTTTTAAAAACTGTTTAATCAAAAAACAATTTATCTTTTTGATAATTTCAAAACTTAAGATAATTATATTTTAATGAAAATAAAAAGTAAATTAAATTACAATAAAAAGTCAAAAACAAAGTAGATTTAAATAAATTTAAGTTATAATATTAAGAGCGATTTGTAATCAATTGTGCTAAAATTGAATATGGTGTTGACACATAAAATATTTTTTTAAATCACTTCTATGATAATATAAAAGAGTTATTATTTGAAATTAAAATAAATTTACAACTTGAGACATAACTATACTTTCGTAAATGTTAAAAATTAAGTTAAAGGAAAAAAGAAATTAAAAACAATTACTTTTAAGTAAATGTAAATTATAATATTAAGGGCAATTTTATAATCAATCATGCTAAAATTGAATTTGGTGTTGACACATAGAATTTTTTTTAATCATTCATCTAACAATAGTATAGAAGACTAGATATGGACTCGTGCGATGCAAGAGTTTTAGATAATATATAAGAATCACGTTGATTACTAATTTTTGAAAATCAACTTTATATAACAGGATTTGAAACCTAATATTATATAATATGATAAAAATCTACTTTACATAACCGGATTTGAAACCTAATATTATATAATATAATACTACAAAATTTTGGATTATTTGATTTGACATGTGGAATACTTTTGTTGAAATCTAACTTTTAATACCTAATTTTAATATAATAGGATACTGTAAAATTTTGAATCCTTAGATTAGACATGTTAAATAATTTTATTGAATACTAATTTATAAAATCCAACTTTATATAATATGATACTACAAAATTTTAAGTCGGTGGATTTGACATATGGAAGCATCCGTTTATTAGAAACTTTTGAAACCTAAATTTATATTATACAATTGAATTTAATATGTGGAATATTCTCGTTGATAATTAACTTTTGAAACTTAACTTTATATAATAGAATAATGCAAAATATTAAATCATTGGATTTGATATGAGAAAGAATTCCTTTAAATATTAACTTTTAAAACTCAAATTTATATAATTTGATACTGTAAATGCAAAAACTAACCTCTTTTCAATTTTATTGCAAAAGTAACATCAGGGTAGTGAATTTATTATTTTACCCTCCATGACTAAACAAAAAAACAGATGCGTAATTACATACATACCCTCTGGATAAAAAGTAGACTTCTCTTGAAGTTTACTTGGAATGCAGACTTCAAAAGAAATCTATTGTAGTAGTAGACTTCAACAGAAGTCTACTCCTTAATTATTTTATGGTTAAAATTTTAAAAAATAAATAATTCTTAAATGATTAAATTTTTTGCTAAATAACCTTAAGATAAACAATTATGAAATATAAAAAATAAAATATCACAAAAACTTGATGAAATAAAACCAACAAAGATCAAACCATATTGTTCACATACAAACTAGGAGTTTAGGGTTTAGGGTTTTAACAAGATATGATGGCAACATGTGGATTTGTAAATTGATCAATTATAAATTTAAATTTTAACAAAAGAGTGATCGCTTGAGTAGACTAGGAATATTAAATCTTTGACGTTTTTATTTTGATCTTGGTAATATAGAATTATTTGATTTGCATTTTAGGGTTTAGGGTATAGAGTAGACTGTAAGAAAAATCTACTATTAGAGTAGACTTCAACGGAAGTCTACTTCTTAACCATAATTATTATTTTAAAAAAGTACAAAATGTTTGAACTTTTGGTTAAATAAACCTTAAGATAAACAATTATAAAGTGTAAAAAAATAAAATAGCACAAAAACTTAATAAAATAAAACCAACAAAGATCAAACCATATTGTTCTCATACAAACTATGAGTTTAGGGTTTAGGGTTTTAACAAGATATGTTGGTAATCATGTGAATTTGTAATTTGAGATTTTATAATTTAAATTTAACAAAAGAGTGAAAGCTTGAGTAGATTAAGAATGTTANTTTATTTTGATGTATTTTATAGAATTATATGATTTAAGTTTTAGGGTTTAGAGTTTAAAGTTTAGAGTAGACTTCAAGAGAAGTCTACTAAGAAGCCTTCAATCGAAATC
>OVBA01000419.1:0-68094 GCA_900406435.1 Lepidium aucheri
CGAGCTTATCGAAATGGAAAAACCTGGATCCCCTAGGATACGAAATTATCGTAAAATGGAAAGAATCTCCAAGATAATACGCTTCCGAACTGACTAAGCCGCTTCAAAAGCTGGGGGGGCTCCTGTTGGTACCAGGCCCAAAAGCCTGAAGAGCCTCAATAACAAAGAACAAGAGAAGATGGGCCAGGCCGTGCAGGTGGCAAAGCGAGGCTCATAGCGTCCGAGGAGCGAGCACGCGAGGCCGGGAAAGCATAGCCGACCTAGCGAGCAATCAATCCCCACGGAGCTCGCCTGAAATCAAGGAGGAAATCTCGGAGAATCTTGAGAGGATCTTCCCCAAAACCCTAGAGCAAAAGCCTATAAATAATAGTTCAAAACCTAGGAATAAAAAGAAGAAAAAACGGGAGAGAAAAAGTCCTAGAGCTTGAAAGATTACTTTCGCCTTTTGTTTGTAATCCGTTTTCATCTAATAAAGTACTTGATTCGAAATTGCACAATTTGATAACGAGTGTTGAGTTCTAGCATCAACATTCATGCTTTTTATGTCTTGGAGATATGTAATTAGTGGATACGTTTGAAGTGACTGTTGTTGGGATTCGAGCTAGTCATGTACCTGCTTTGAGTTCATATAGAATAAAATATTATTATAACCTAGAAAAGAGAGAATTTGGACTGCACACAGTACTGCTACTGCTTCAGCTTCTGAAGCACTTACATGCCAATTAGGTTGTTAACATCCATTCCACGAGGCATCTGTAAAACACTTACATTGAAAATTTATGAAGGGATGTGAAGAATTAGCAAATGAAGCACTTGATATTGCAGAGGAAGTGGAAGTTTTGGAATCTTCTTTTGCTTAAGGGTGATTTGAAGATTTTCATGCTATTGCATCTGTAATCGATTTGGTTATAATGTTGGGTATGGAAATCTGCTTACTTTGTTACACGGTTAAGTGTTTAGACTTCCATATTTATCATAAAATAAAAGGATAGAATTGTCCTTCATCTACGTCTTTAATGAGGGTTAAAAAATTTGAGATATTTGTTTCTAAGTGTAGATTGTTGTAGTGATAAATCTAATGGAAAAGGGAGTGATGTTATATCCCATATTTATCGTACTACTCTACACTGGAAAAAACAATGGTTTAGTAATCTTGATGTCTCTCCACATCTTTGACAGAGATCAGTCTTCATTACTTTTCACTTTTGAAGATTAGAGAACACCAACAATGCATTATGAAAAAAATTTCATAAGAAAAGTTTTATATTAGGAGGACACAGAGTTTCGACAATTATCAAAAATTGATTTCATCTTCATAGAAAATACCACCATTAGTTGGATTGGAGTGAGAGCCACCTTCAAATGACGTATTAGTATGGTTATGTTGTTTTTGTTCGTGAAGGTTTCTAAAGAAAGACCCTTTGGTTCTGGCAAATAGATCTTATATCCATTTTTTACTACATAAGTACCAACTAATGTGTGAGGCTAAGTGGGAATATCTTCTATTGATTGAGAAGAGAGATAATGCTTTGATGGAATTTACATCTTTCTGATAGAATAAAGTTTTAGATACCAAAAAATTCCATTAATGATTTTCAACATCTATACGTTAAAATACTGTAAGAGAATGATAGATTTGTGTACAAGGTCCTTCACTAGAAACATAGTTTCCATTCTCATCAAGTAGCCAATTATCTTCCTATACATTTGTTTGTTTACCATTGCAAGTAACAAACACTTCCACTTGATAACAAAATTTTGGTTGTGTTAAAATAAAAAACAAAATAGTAAATGGATAAAAAGGTAAATTTGATAAGCAATGGTGAATGTGAACTATGGAGAAATAAAGGGTAGGTCAGATCCACAAATACATAAATATGTATGTAGAGGTATATGTATATATGAGTATATAAAAGAAACACAAATTGATATATTTTTGCTCAACTCTCAAATATTAATAATTAGCTTTACTCTCAATTAAAATAACAGAGAAATAGAGCTCTAAGGTGAGACAAGCCATGTCTTCAACTCCCTAAGTCTAATCTCACCATCTCTCTTCTTTCTCTCTCTACTCTCACTTTTTTTTTTTTATAAAAAAAACCCAAATTCATTCGTATTCACTATCTTCAACTCATTGAATCGAATAAAGATCGCGTCAATTTCCCCTCTTTCTGGGTATATATTCTTAAAGCTTCTTTTTTTTTTTGAGGTGGAGTTAGTGAGATGATGAATCCGAGTCACGGAAGAGGACTCGGATCGGCTGGTGGGTCGAGTTCCGGTAGAAATCAAAGCGAGTCCGTCGTGGAGATGTTTCCGTCAGGTCTTCGAGTACTCGTCGTTGACGATGACCCGACCTGTCTCATGATCTTAGAGAGGATGCTTAGGACTTGTCTATACGAAGGTTCGAATCCGAACAAGATCTTTACTTTCTTTTTCTTTTCCTTTTTATTTTTTATTTTTATTTTTTTTTCTATTTTTATGTTCATGGTCTCTTCCTCCAATGATGGCTTTTGGTTTTGGTTTATTGTGGTCCATTCTCGAAAATTATGTTATTTTGGGGATTAATTATGGTTTTTGATATCGGTGGTTGACTAACTTTGCTCTTCCTAAAATGGAAATAAAAATGGAGCAATTTTACTACTTTTCAAGTCTCTCACTTATATCAATTTCTCTCTTCTTGTTTTAGATCACACCATTTGATCTGGTGAAACATTCACATGTTGTCTCAGTTTTCTGGGCTAACCTTTTTGAACAAGCCTTTGTATCTAATACTTAAGGGTTTAATATGGATTTAACTCTGAGTTCTCTCTGATGTTGTTTCTCTTTGACTTTGAGTTTGATTAATTGTCAATTCAAGCGATCCTTGTTGGAATTAACAGTTTTGTCTCTCTTTGATCTTAGTTTGGTTATGAGTCTCTGTTTTCTGAACTCTTTCTATATGGAACTTTTGGCTGAGTGTTTCTTTCTTTCGGTTGTTCCGACATTCAGTAACGAAATGCAACAGAGCAGAGATGGCATTGTCTCTGCTCCGGAAGAACAAACATGGATTCGATATAGTAATCAGCGATGTTCATATGCCTGACATGGACGGCTTCAAGCTACTTGAACATGTTGGTCTAGAGATGGACCTACCTGTTATCAGTAAGCTCTTTTATTCCCTTAAAGCATATATACTCAATCTTTTATAGATTATGGTTTCAATTATTGATCTTGTTTTCTGAATTTGGTTTACACAGTGATGTCTGCGGATGATTCAAAGAATGTTGTTCTAAAAGGAGTTACGCACGGTGCGGTTGACTACCTCATCAAGCCAGTACGTATGGAGGCACTTAAGAACATATGGCAGCACGTAGTTCGAAAGAGGAGGAGCGAGTGGAGCATACCAGAACACTCTGGGAGTATGGAGGAAACTGGTGAGAGACAGCAGCAGAAACACAGAGCACCTGGAGGTGGGGCAGCTGTTTCTGGTGGCGAGGATGCAGTGGATGATAACTCTTCCTCAGTTAACGAAGGGAACAACTGGAAGAGCAACTCACGGAAGCGGAAGGACGACGAAGGGGAAGACCAAGGAGACGACAAGGACGAGGATGCATCAAACTTAAAGAAACCGCGTGTTGTCTGGTCTGTTGAATTACATCAGCAGTTCGTTGCTGCTGTTAATCAGCTTGGCGTTGAAAGTAAGACTACAAACTTCTAACAGTTTTTTTTATGATTGTAGTGCTTAGTGTCTAATTGATTTTTTTTGCAGAGGCGGTTCCTAAAAAGATCTTAGAGCTGATGAATGTTCCTGGGCTAACCCGAGAAAACGTAGCCAGTCACCTCCAGGTATTAATCTTACATTTAGATAGTGGAATGAGCCAGTGAGTTATGTATATATGTTCTTATCGGCATTGTGTGGACTCGCAGAAATACCGGATATATCTAAGACGGCTTGGGGGAGTATCTCAGCACCAAGGCAATCTAACCAACTCGTTTATGACGGGTCAAGATGCAAGCTTTGGCCCTCTGTCAACATTGAATGGGTTTGATCTTCAAGCTCTAGCTGTCACGGGTCAGCTTCCTGCTCAAAGCCTAGCACAGCTTCAAGCCACTGGTTTAGGTCGGCCTGCAATGATCTCCAAGTCAGGATTGCCTGTTTCGTCTGTTGTGGATGAGAGAAGTGTCTTCAGCTTTGACAACACGAAAACGAGATTCGGAGAGGGGCTTGGGCATCACGGGCAACAACCACAACCGCAGATGAACTTACTTCATGGTGTACCAACAGGTTTACAACAACAGCTTCCTATGGGTAATCGATTGAGCATTCAGCAACAGATCGCTGCTGTTCGAGCCGGACATAGCGTTCAAAGCAACGGAATGTTGATGCCTCTAGCGGGTCAGCAGCCATTACCACGGGGACCACCGCCACTGCCACTCTCGTCACAATCATCGATCAGGCAGCCTATGTTATCAAACCGCGTTTCCGAGAGAAGCAGTTTCTCTGGAAGGCACAGTATCCCCGAGAGCAGCCGAGTTCTACCAACAGGTTACACCAATCTTGCAACACAACAGTCATCAAATTCAATGGCCTTTAACAACTACCAACCAGAACTTCCCGTGAACAGTTTCCCGCTAGCAAGTGCGCCAGGCTTATCCGTTCCGGTTCGGAAAGCCACTTCTTACCAGGAAGAGGTAAACAGCTCCGAAGCCTGTTTCACTACTCCAAGCTACGACATGTTCAAGAACGATTGGGATCTTCGGAGTATCGGAATAGCTTTTGATGCACATCAGGACGCAGAATCCGCTGCGTTTTCCTCCTCAGAAGCCTACTCTTCTTCGTCCATGTCAAAAAGCAACACGACGGCAGTAGCCACCGAGCATGGCCGGAACCAACAGCAGCAGCCACTGCCAGGCATGATCCCACATCATCAGGTTTATGCTGATGGAAATGGCAGTTCTGTAAGGGTGAAGTCGGAGAGAGTAGCAGCGGATACATCAGCAATGGCGTTTCACGAGCAGTATAGTAATGAAGAAGATCTTATGAGCGCACTTCTCAAGCAGGTTTGATTTGATTTTTTTTTTACTCTTATATAGAAGCATAATCTGATCAGTCAATGCACATCACTTTTAGAGTTTGCGTTTCAAAACCAAATATATAACACAGTTTTCAGACCCATTCTCACACCATTGGTCGCGTGTCATACACGATTACGCAAACTACCACTAAATAATAAGAGCATTGAAACAAAGTGACAAGAAAACGTTATATTAGACAATAACGAATATACAACTTTTGACAAGAAGTTGAACTTTTCGCATCATTTTGCAATGAAAACGTTGACTTAACAGAAGTTGAAACACAATCTTGTGTTGATACAGGAACGAATTGCACCAGTTGATGGCGAATTCGACTTGGACGCATACTCGATCGATAATATTCCGGTTTGATTGGATAAAAGCCAATAAACCAAAGGGAATCAGGATTTGTATTGTATCATTACATGACGATCTACTCAGATTTGTAGTCTGCATGAGATTTAACATGGCAGACTCGATTATATAGGGAAATTAACATTAATTTTTTTATCTTAGGTGTTGATTTCCTTGGAGATTATTTTAAGTCCTCATTTTAACTAGTGAGGATGTTTAGGGTTCTGATATTTTAAATTGCTATGAGAAGACCTCTCTCTTAGTGTGGTTTCTAAGTATATGTTTCGAGCAGATGCTTTAAATGGATGGATGTATTTGGTTATGGATCTTGATATATAATCCTCACTATCCATCGGAATAAAACGTCACTAGAAATTGTTAAAATACAAAGAGTTTGTTTGTCTGTTCAATATATGTAATGTATTATGTATACATACAGATTACCAAAATCTGATCATAATAAATTCAAGAATCACACACTTCACAAAGCACTACTACTTCTGTAAGATATCTGGTTAGAAAGAATCAAGGGAATTGTATATTTTCCAGCTAATGGCGAAGCTCCTTCACCGTTAACTCTTAAACCCGCAGAAACAATAGAGCCAAAACTGATATTGCCATGAGAAGAAAGGTGGACACTTGTCTCCTGTTACTGTCATTTGTGGGTAGTGCAGAAGGGAGTGAACATTCCTGACCGTTGAAGAACACTTTGGTCGGAAAGCCATCTCCGGAACCAACTCTGATTCCAGGAGTCAGTTTCTTGGTGAAGGAGATAACCGACTGCTGTTTCCCTGGGATCCGATAATCCTTACTCGGGTTTTTTCCATCTTTCTCTGCAACGAGATAGTTCAGTCCAGGGAGCCCTTCCATTAAAACAGTGTTGTTCTTTCCATTGATAGCGATGGTAGTTCCGTTGAAGGAGTAAGCTTTCTCAAAACCCGGTGCAGCATTTCTCATTTCAACTGCGGTAAACCAATCAGCCAGATCAGTTTCTCCCCAATTGAACACTGTGACCCGAGCACTCCATCCACTTCTATAGTCCGTGGCTAGATGCCAATTTATGCTAACTCCACAGTTATCTCCACAAGGCATTGGGTCTGGGACCTTGCGGCGATTTAAGTCTGCCCAAGCGGTCATAAGTTTGGTTCGGTTCTCAAACGGAATAAGAAGAGCCTGAGGTGGAAGAAGAAGAGCTGGAGAGGTTGTGCTGCAAGCACGCGCCACTCTGTTGCTAGAGCAACCTCCACAAGCGCAGGTCTTACATGGGATGATCGAGTCATTGAAGTAAGAAGAGAATGAGACACAACATTGAGGAGTAGCTGGTTGAGTGATGTTGCAGACGATTTGCCAGCTAGCAAATGCACTCCGGTTTGAAGGCAAACCACTTGGATCAGGGAACTGAGTCGAGCTGACTCGAACAGGAGGGCCACATTTGTAATTCGGGTTAAGGTTACCTTTAATCTGCCAGCTCTGGGGAGGCGTTATTGCTGATATGTTGAGATCTGGAGGCATTTTGTAAACTTGCATTTGGAAAACAGATTTCGACTTCTCTGGATCCATGACCCGTGGCAGAATTGTTCCGTTTCTGCAGCAAAATGGGATAAGTCCGACCTCGGAATCGTTATACTTAGTCAGAGGGAGGTCAATGATGTGTGGCCTTCTTGCACAGCTCAAGACATTGGAGAAGTCAAGTTGTTGATAGTGTTTTCCTTGAGGACCATCGATGCAATCAGATGAATCGACAAGACTCGGATAAGCTCCTTTGGTTGTGAAGATAAACTCATCTTTCATCCAGGCAAAACTTAGATCCCAGTTATCAAGCCGACCAAGCGGGTTATGATTCTCAATCGTGATCTGTGCCCAGTAATTGGACTGATATGCTTTGGTAACATCGTACATTATGGTTAGATCTCCTTCTTGCCTAGGAAGGAACTTTTCACCAATTTTGTCTGTTGTACTGTTGGAATTCGGCATACAGCATACTTGCAGAACATTTCTACCTGAAAAAAACACAGAAGAGGTTTAGATATGTCAGTAAAACACAAAGGAAACATTTATGATCACAGCAATGTCTAACGCATTTCAATCAAGCCACAACATAATTAATAGTTCTATCATCAATTAGTAAAAGAAAAAACAAAATGCAAACTGAACTGCCCAAATTCCAGTCTTCTAATCAGATATTCCTTCCACAACAATCACAAGAAGCCAAGAATGTAAATAGATTCCTAAGTAAATTAAAGTGTTATCTGAATTGCTATTGAAGACCTGTTCAAACTTTTAATGTATAAGAAATCGACAAAAGCAATAGACTTTTTAAAAGACTCAATCAATTGATCACAAGTGGAACTAGTCAATGTTATCGTTTATAGATTTTTTAGAACTCTTTCTAAAGCATTCATAAACAGGTTTTCTAGTCAACTGGAGATCACACAACGTTCAAAATGAAACAATTCATTTTAAGATGATGAGAAATGAAACAAGAAAGTGAAAATAAACTTAAACAAGTATTGGTTTTTTTTTTTTAACCTCTTTGAGTGGGTTTGGGGCAAGACCAACCATCATTAACAAGAGTGATATTCTTCGGAAGCGGAACATTCGGTGGAGCAACTCCGAACTGAGTACCCACGAGCTCGACACGCGCTTGCATCTGAGTGATGTCACCAGCCGTCATAATAGCCGACTTCAAATCCGCCGACGGAAATCCGGCGAAGATTGTTCCGTTCTCGACACTTACCGGAAGGCTAGAACCGTCAATGAGAACAGCGTTAGTGGCTGAAACAAGTATCTCGCGGTGAGCAAATCCAACGAAGACACGCCATGATTTAAGCTCGTTGCGGCCGTTGTTGAGCACCGTGACCTCCGATTCAAACCGATACGGCTGGTTCTTTGTGTCGTTCGGTTTAATATCAGTTCCGGTCGAGTAAGTGTACGAGACGAACACGCCGTTGCAAAGATTGGCGTCTGGAGAGCGTGATGGAGGAGCGTTGGGCTGAGACGACGTTAGTGGAATCGCCACCAATAGAGATAAGAACAGAATCCATGAAATAAAATTCGGAGTTAAACCCATGAACATCCTAAATCTCTTCTCTCAAAAAACAAAAAAAAACAAAAAAAATGGGAGCTTTTTATATATAGAGAAGAGGAAGAGACCGCGTTATTCAAGAGAACACAGCTTAGAAGACGCTGTAATGAATTTATGTACGCGTGTTCAAATTTGTGTTTGGTCGTTTTCTTGTTTTTCTTTTTGAATTATGCAAAGCTTTTCAACTAATACCAAAGACCAAAATCTCTTCTCTTGAATTTTTCCTAAAATCTTTTCATTTAATTTTAATGATTTTCTTAAGTGTGCTTCTGGAATTTATCCATGTATTGAAAGTGATATATAATCTAACCACTCAAATATATCATGAAGATTTTACTTGATTTTGAGAAAGAAAAAAACGAAATCTGTGTTTCCAAATTTAAGAATTGGTGTTTATGAAAATATAGATATAAGATATTTTACTGATTGTTTTACAAAAAAAAAGGAAAGATATTTTACTGGTTTTAGTGTGATAGATAAATATCTACTCTAAGATCATCTCCAATGGTTGCCTTCATTTTTTATTTCAAAAATGAAGTTATCTATAAATGAAAAAGGGGTTTGCTCCAATGGTTTACTTCATTTTTTGCTTCAAATGAATATTTTAATAATACTTTGATATAATATTTTATTAATAATTTATAAAATACCCTTATACTTTTAAAATATATATATTTAACCCACATATATTAATTTTAAGTATATACTCAATAATAAAATTAGTAAAATTATAAAATTCCATTACATGTCACATAAATAGAAAAACAAATGACAAATATAAAATATATTCACAATAATTATATATTTTTAATTATATTTTGCTATCTATTTATATAATATTTTTTTGTATTTTGTATTATAATTTATGTTAATATTGTATTTTATATTTTTTAGTTATATTTATTAGTCAGAAATTCATAAAAAATTTGTTTATGACACTATTTCAACTTTTTTCTTTCTTATCATACCCAAAAGTTTTAGTTATATATAAAATAATAAAACAGCAAAAATTAAGGGATTATTTTGCAAAACATAAGTCTTATTGAAAAAATGAAGGAAGAAATGAACATCCTTCAAATTTGAAGAAAAAAATAGAGATCTTCAAATTTGAAGAAGGATTTGAAGTACCATTGGAGTGAGTTTTTCTTCAAATATAGAATTTGAAGAGAGATTTGAAACACCACTGGAGATGCTCTAAGTGATTTTTTTGTGGTCAACAGACAAATGTTTATTTGTAATCTAAGCTCTTCGTATGTATGGATGTAAGTATCTTATGTATTAAAGCGGGAGACTTTCCTTTTGATCATGTTATAAACTTTAGGATAAATTAACATATGCTTTGTAACAAACCTTAAAAATAGGGCTAAAATAGATTTTGTTACAGATTTATATATAAAAATTTTAAACTAATAAATATTAAAAAAAATTAATATAAATATATCAGTTACAAATTTGGGTCTTAATTTAGTTTAGGTTCGGGTTAAGACTTGGTTTTTTGGATACATAGATTTAAGACCCATTTATAGTATTTTTCGAGTTCAGTTCCTCTAATTTGGTATTTTCCTTCTTTTAATTTAAGACTTACTCATATATTTTTATTTTTTGGATATGGTTCAGTTCAATATAGATCGAGTTCGGGTTTAGAGGTATTTTAATATGAAATTTTCAAATTAAAAACAATAATAATAATAAAAAACTCTAGAAAGCTAAAATGGTTTTTGATTTGGTTTTGGTTCGGGATCATGCTTAGTTTTTGGATATATAGATTTAGGACTTATGTGAGTATTCTGTCGGCTGGTTCCTCTAATACAGATCAATTTTGTTTTGAGTTACAGTCATTGAATCAACCTCTCAAAAACAATATTCCAAAAAATCAACACGAGTCTAACAACCTAAATGAATAAAATTTGAAAAATAATCAAATCCCGCATTATAATGTGGGTATAATCCTAATCTTATATATTAAAGCGGGAGACACTTGTATTTTGGCCGTGTTATAAACTATAAGATAAAATTTAAAATATATGGTTTGTAATAACCCCTTAAAAATAAGATAAGGTGGTTTTGTTACAGATTTTTATATAGAAAATTAAATTTAATAGAAAGATTCTAAAAAAAACTAAAATTAAATAAAAAATGTTTCGGTTACAAATTCGACTATTGATTCGATTCCAGTTCAGGTTTGAATTGGATTCTGGTATTTTATCGGGTTCGGTTCATCTAATTCAGTATTTTAGTTATTTTGGTTTAAGACATATTCAGATATTCTATTTTTTGAATATAGTTTGGTACAATATATATCGGGTCCGGTTATTTTTATACAAAAATTTAAACTTTTATAAAAAAATAATTAAAAAAACTTTAAACTTGATTTTTGATTGGTTTCATATCAGGTTTGGGTTCAATTTTTTTTAAATATATAGACTTAGAACTTATGAAGTGTTTTACCGGGTTTGGCTTTGATAGATTCTTCTAATTCGGGTTGATTTTGGTTCGAGTTTTGGACCACTAGAACATCATTTCGAAAACGGTATTCAAAATATCAACACGGATCTAAGAACCAAATAGACACGGGTAAGAAATAACAATCAAATCCCACGCTATAGCGTGAGTTGAATCCTAGTTTATTGTTATTTGGTCCCGCGATCTAAATCTCCCCAAAACTATCATATCGTACTAATTTTTACTAAATTATCAGGCTCTACAAATTTCCTCGAGATAAAAGTTTTAAACCCTATTTTCTCCTAAACGAATATTTAAAATTTTATTTCCACATCCAGAAAACTTAATAACGTAATTCTCCCTCTAATCATATTAGAGTTTGGTTTACCGTGGACCAAAACCATTAATCGGTATAATTTTGTACTAAACGGTAACAAACCTGATTTCATTAACTCTAAACCAATTATATACCCGATTAGTGTAACTAACCACTCGAATCTTAAGGAGAAAAGAGAATCCCCGAATCCAATAATTCGAAACTTAAGATTATCGCGTTCAAAACTTCTGTTCTCTTCTTAAATTAGAAGTCTCAACTTCAAATCTTCTTTTCTATTGTGTTTGAATCATTATATTCTCTTCACTATTCTAAAAGCACCTGAGTATACAACACTAACAACAAAGACACATTTGAGATAGCAAAAGTGTCTATCGTAAGAAAAACATATATGTAACAATTAGTTACTACACGAGGAAATCACCAAGATCTTAGAGTCCGTCACTATCTAGTGGTTCTTATTCTTAACGTAGAGATAAATTTCATACATTTGTTTTGGTCTTAACTTAGTTGTTATTAGAATCACTCATAGTTTCCTTGTATCTCTCTTTTTTGCTAGTTTTACATTTCTCCATTTACTAGAATATGATTTACTCCGATATACTCATGGTTACGTAAATCTAGTAGATAAGTTTAGTTTGTTACTCTTGTCACTTTGTAAGTTTATTAGCTTAACTTATTCTTTAGCTCTGCTTTACTCTACATATACGTTTGTAAAGTCACCATTTAACTAAAATGAAATATTCAAAATTTGATTTTCTACATGACATCAGAGCCTTAACCCTAATCTTTAATTTTTTTTTTCTGAAACATGACGAATGAAATTCCTCCTGCTGATGTGGCTGCAACTGAACTAAGGAGAATCATCTCTCCTTATGATATCTCTTTTAGCTGACAATCATGGCATTGTGATCTCCCATCCACTTCTCAAATGTACAAACTATGATGAGTGGGCTAGTGGTTTGAAGACAACATTGTCATCGAGAAAAAAATTTGGTTTTCTCAATGAATCTATTCAAAAACCTGCTGAAGACTTCCTAGATTTTGAGAACTGGCTGAGGATCTAAGCTCTTTTGGTTTCATGGATTTGCATGACAACGTCTATCGACAATGCCAACGTCTATGACAGCACTACAATTGTCACATCTGGTTGTAGATCCATCGATTCCACTTGGAAAAGGGCAGCTACGAAAGTTTCCTCGGTCTTGTTGAAAAATTTTGTGGTCATCTCAACCAAAAATCAAAATACAAATATAGCAGACGTTGTTCATGAAGAATCACAAGGTAAAACTGTTTACCCAATTTAGGAAAATATGAAATTGTTTTCAGAGCCCCACATTGCTTATGTCACAACAATTATTGAAACTCAAGCGCCTAAGTTCTTTCGTGAGGGTATGAACAACAAACATTGGCAAGATTCAATAGGATATGAGGTGTTGGTGCTAGAAGAGAATGATACATGAGAAATTGTGGATTTGCCTACTGGAAAAGGAGAAATTGGTTGTCAATGGGTGTTCAACGTGACATTTAAATCAGAAGGGTCTGTTGAAAGCTTTAAGTGAAGACTTGTAGCTCTCGGAAACATAACAAATTTAAGGTGAAGACTATGGAGAAACTAATGCTCTTGTGAAAAAATGGATACAATGAGATTGTTTGTGGATGTTGCTTGTAAAAAAAATTGGCAACATCATATGGATGTGCATAACGCATTCCTCTAGAAAGATTTACAAGAGGAAGTGTATATGCGACTTCTATCAGGATTTTAAACAGAGATTAAAAATAGAGTTTTCAAACTCAGGAAGTCACTTTATGGTTTGTGTCATCACGATCCGAGGTACTGGTTTGCAAAGCTCTCCTCTGCTCTGCTAGCATACGGATCTACGCAGTCTAAATTCGGTTACTCCTTGTTCACATACACAAAGAAAGGAGTTTACTTGCACATCGTGGTGTATGTAGATGACCTCATCATTACAAGAAGTTGTCGAACAGCAACGCTAAAATTTAAGGAGTACTTGTCATCATGTTTTCAAATAAAGGATCTCGGACCTTTGAAATTTTTCTTAGGCATTGAAGTGGCTCAAAACAAAACGGGAATGTATCTCTGCGAGAGGAAATATGCCACAAACATCATCACCAAAACAAATATGGTCGCCTCTAAACCTGCAACATTTCCTACGGAGAAAAACAACAAACTGGCACTGTCTACTTCATTGTTGCTTGCAAATCCAACGCAATACAGAAGACTCTTGGGGAGATTTATATATCTCCTAGTAATTAGGCCAAACATGGCTTACTCAGTCCATGTTCTTTCATAGCTTATGAGCAAACCTCGTGAAGATCATTGGCAGGTTGCACTACGTTTGGTTTGATATCTTAAGAATGATCCAAGTCAAAGATTACTATTACGCGCACATGGTAATTTACAGATTATTGAATGGTGTGACTTATGATTGGGCTACTTGTCCATTGACTAGAAGGTCTGTCTCATGTTATATAGTGTAGTTTGGAGACTCACCTGTTGCATGGAATATAAAGAAAAAAATACAGTGAGTCGTTCGTCTTCGGAAGCTGAGTATCGTTTGATAGCTTACTTGAAAGCTGAGCTCTTATGGATAAAAATTTTTTTACATACACTTGGGTGCAACATCCACAACCGATGAAGTTGTATTGTAATAACAAATCAAAAATCTACATAGCTACAAATCCAGTGTTGCATGAAAGAAAAAAAATGTTGAACTAGACTTGCATTTTGTTTGTGATGAGGTGAATATTCAGCTACAACACGTCTCAACAACTACTCAACTAGTAGATATATTCACAAAGCCACTCGGTCGAGACAAGTTCACCGAATTCAGGTCCAAGCTAGACATACATAACATGTATGCTCCACTTTGGGGGGGGGGGACGAGTATTGGAGTATGGCTTACTCCGATTTACTTATTGTTATGTAAATCTTGTAGATAAGTTTAGTTTGTTACTCTTATCACTTTGTAAGTTTGTTAGCTTAGCCTATTTTTTAGCTTTGCTTTACTGTACGTATATGCTTGTAATCTCATCATTTGAAAATAACAAATTATTCATAACCTGATTTTCTACACCATTAGGAATCTCAAAGCATTTATTCCATTATAGACCAATAAACGTAGTCTTCTATTCCAAAAGTAGATGCAACCAAATTCTGCCCATAGTTTTTATCAAACCTGGATTGTTTAGGAGACAATACAATGAAACTGTCTCCCTTGTCTCTGTTCTTATTTTGCGCACTGGAAGTTGAAGTTATAACAACTGAATGCAGCAATGGTAGACATCATTGAGCTTTAATTTAATGATTCAAAGTCAAGAGAAGAGAAGATTTAAGGTTGAGACTTCTCATTTGAGAAAAGAAGAGAAGTTTTTATTGCGACAATTTTAGGTTTCAAATTAATAGATTTGGGGATTTTTGTTCCTTAATATTCGAGTGGTTAATTACAATAATCGGGAAATAAAATTGGTTTAGGGTTAGTGAAATCAGATTTCGTACGGTTTAATACAATATTATATTGATTAATGATTTTGGTCCACCATAAATTCTATTATGATTAGAAGGGGAATTAATTTATTAGACTTTCTGGGTGGGGAAATAAAATTTTTAAAATATCATCTAGGAAAAAATATGTTGTTAAACTTCGATCCAAGGGACAATTTGTAGAGCTCGGTAGTTCGAGGTTGGGGGGGGGGGAACTAGTGTAATACAATAGTTTTGAGGGACCTCTGAAGAATCAAATTTTACGTATGATTATATGATTTTCAAAAATCAAAATTCTATGGACATATAGTTACTAATTTTATTTTAAATCGAACACAACGTTACCCATAAAATTTTGCTCACTATACATAGGTTTTAAGGAAATTAAGAACGTAACACTACTTTTTTCAAAAATTAATCTTCTCTCATTGTAAAGATAATTTTGTCCATATATTCTTTTTTATTTATTACAAAATAGAATTATAATGAATGAATTAATGATATAATAACAAATATATCAGATAAAACATATTGTTGAACAAATATTAAAATAGTTAACCTATACCTTTTTAGTTATA
Source organism: Lepidium aucheri (assembly GCA_900406435.1). Taxonomy (NCBI): domain Eukaryota; kingdom Viridiplantae; phylum Streptophyta; class Magnoliopsida; order Brassicales; family Brassicaceae; genus Lepidium; species Lepidium aucheri. The sequence continues at coordinate 15,354 of OVBA01000419.1, forward strand.
TATATAATACTAAAACATATTGTTGAACAATAACTAAAATAGAAGCCAAGAAATAGGTAGTCCAATTGGTTTTCCCCTGATTTATCTAGGCCGTTGTTGGTCTAGAAGTTACTTTTGACAAAAAAAATAACAAAAGTAACATATGTCGTCTAATATTATGGAAAAATTAACAGAATAATACCTTTTGATATTTTAATTGAGTATATGGCCAAAAAGCATCGTCAACAAAGTATTTTTTTTGTATTTGTACAATATTTGTAATCCTACTAATGGTTTTACTATTCACAAAAAAGCATTAAAAAAATTATTTATTTAATAGATCTCTTATAAAAATCTCTCCTTTATTTTAAGCAAGCTCTAATTATTCACCTTGTCTCTCTTTCTCATTGTTTTACCTTTTCTTTGTTCTTTTCAAGTTACAGAGCGAGGAAATGACATTGTCCTTGTATATTCAAAAATTAGAATAGTAAGTGTTGGTCTCTTTCTCTACTATTCTCCGATTCTGTTATTTTATCAGATACATATTGTCCAATTTCCGACTGTTTACTTCATTGTTTCTGGCAATATGCTTCAATATTTTCCAATTTGAATTGTAAACCATATAAATTTCTAATAGATATATATATTTCCAACTTAACTTCGACAACATTTTTACCTTTGGATTGTGTATTCAAATATTGTACACAACTCGTTTGGAATTGTACTGATTGCATATATTTGTGCTATATTTTATTCTCTCAGATTGAGATTTCTATTCACAAATTTGTGCAAAATATTTTGGGGTTTATACATAAACTCTATAGCCACATTTCTGATTTGGAGATCTAGGGGTAAACTTGATTTGGCATATTTTCAGACTGTAGGGAACTGATATGCTATATGAGAATAGTCCAAATTGCGTTTGCACAAATTACAAGTTTTTGATATGTTTGCAATTACGCGTCTAGGATTTCTATACCATAAAAACAAACTATGCAAGTTTTTGTTGTTTTGTATATCGTTATAAGTTTTAGTGTTTGTTAAGCTATATCATGCTTTATATAGACCAGTTTTATAATAATTTTGTATGTTATGTCTTTTATATGATCATGTTATATGTTATATATGGGTTTTGATATAGTAATTCTTCTTGTATTTGCAAATTGCTTCATGTAAGAAATGAAATACGAAGTGCTTCCTAAGAGTATATTTGAGACTGGTTTTGAACCTAGTGAGAATGGAGAGTTAACATCTACTTCACTTTTCATAGTATTGAGACGGTGAAGTGTGCATTGGATATGTAAATTTGGAATTATTGATAGAATCACATATTCTCCATTATGTTTGTCCATTATCTGCTCTCATGGCAATTGGTTACAGACAAGAAGTATGAGATGTGGTGGTTATATTCTGGCAAACCCATTAGATTTAGTATTAATAGCTTGTCTATGTATATATAATGAATGGACGTATTATGTGAACAATGTGATGCCCATGTAGCCTTCCTTTTAATATAGTTAAATAAAGCCACTCTTGTTGGAAATTTGTATAGTAATCTATACTACGATGTTTTCATGGAGCACCATGAGTACGAGGTGTTTCCATAATTTGAGTGATAGATATTTAAATTTGATTATATAATTGGATGCATATTCATTACATAGACTTACTAGACGAATAGATAAACTATCTAAGTTGAGTACATATTGTTGGATGTGTCTTACTGGTTACGTTACATAAGTTAACATGCACTTCACGCCCAAGAAACTTAGCATGCATGATTTCCCTAATCACTTGTGTAGTTGCTAATTTGTGGAAATTTCCCCTATCATCCACAAAACAAGTTTAGGATAGATTTTCTTGCTGAATCTGGAAGCTTCCAAAACTAGCTACATATGATGAATATACTCCCCAAGGATAGTAAAGGGAGATGCATATCAATGTCATTATACCATGGATTCGAGTAGTCAGTACAAATATGAATTTTTGGTTAATAGCGTAAATATCAATCTTAACCTTGCATTCAACTTTAGACATGAAAACACTCCCCAAAACAACTTGTTTCCTTCATAGTTGACATCAAACATTGCAGTATCAGTATCTACACAAGACAGAAAATGTATGTGAATAATATTACTATATATAAAGAATTGTTATGTAATGGATAACCAACAAAATCCGGGTTTTGTGCTAAAATGCATGTCACACAGTGCATGAGATATATCAACATCGAGAATAGAATGTTTGCAGATATACCATTTATACGCAATACACATAGAAAAATATCTGGAACAATATATTATTATTTGATATAATATAAAATTAGTATCTGCATAGACATACCATATTTTCTCTTCGCCTTTTTTAAATCACTTTCCTAACATATGTTATTGAATACAGAAGGAGCACCCCTCCAAAACTAGGTTGGGTCAGAGCTATTGTCATTCACGATCTCATCCAACAAGGCAAGGGACCTCTCATAGATATTCACTCCTAAGCTCTTCTAAATATTCACTTTCCGTTAGTTCATCATCACTACTTGATTCAAAGAAATCCAACTGCTTATGAGTACGATAGTATTCACCTAATGTGAACCTAGAGACAAAGTGTTTCCTCCTAAACTCTTGGTTACTTTAATCCCTTTTCTCCTACTAGCAGCAGTCTGTTCAATGACGGTGGTATCTTTAGGTAGGATAGTATTACTTTATTGAAAAAGGAGGTATATCGTGCATAACACTAGATTGAAAAGGAGGTTTATTGTGCCTAACACTATTGAAAAGGAGATTGAAAATGATAGTATCTTCAGCTATACTATTTATACGAAATACACATATTAAAGTATCTGTAACAATATCTTATTAATTAATATAAATCTAGAATTACTATCTGCATAAACATATCATATTTACTCTTTGCCTTTTTTGAAGCATTTTCCTTACATAAGTTATTAAGTACATGAGGGACATCCCTCCAAAACAAGATTAGGTTAGAGCTATTGTTATTCATGATCTCAACCAGCAAGATAAGGGACAACTCAGAGATAACTTTATTGTGGCAACTCCTATGGTCTTCTAAATCTGCACTTTCCATTTACTCATCATCACTACTTGATTTAGAGAAATCCAACCACTTACGAGAAGATTCACCTAATATGAACCTAGAGGTATAGTGTTTCCTCCTAAACTCTTGGATCACTTGAATCCTTTTTCTCCTATCAGTAGTAGTCAATTGAATGACGGTGGTATCTTTAGGTATGATAGTATAACTAGATTAAAAAAGAGGTATATCATGCATAACTAGATTGATAGATATTTATGAAGTTATTTTGAATGGATACACTAGTTTGAAATCCAATAATTTATAAAAATATTTTGAATTTGAAATTAATAAGCTTGTGGTTATGTAAGAGATTAGAAGGTTTTACTATATATGAAAAGGCTATAATCATAGCACATCTTTTAACTAGTAGATAAATAAACTGAGCAAGAACACATTTCCTCGACTAGGTGACATAGAAGCAGTCCCCAAATTTTGTTGTAACTTGAACATAGCATCCCATGATTCGGTTATATTAGAATCTATTATGTTGTATCGCCGAACTAGAGTATGACTTCTACCCCAATGGAAAAATCCTAAAATAGTTAGGATGTTAGCTAATTTACTGTATCAAAGCGGATAGAGTTATAATAATCAAAATAATCATTAGTAATGTATAATATTACTATTGTAAACAACGTAATATTCGATACCACATTAATGACCTTTGAAGACCTATTGATTCGATATAATATTAGTATAGTATTACTATAATAAACAACAACTTATTCGCCTTAAACCTCCCTTTTTATTTTCAAAGTACACGTAACACAAACTTTTATGAAGACATTTTAAATTTAAAATTAATAAACTTGTGGTTATGTTAGAGATTAGAAATATGTACCATATTTTAAAGGCAATAATCATAGCATAACTTTTACTGTAATTAAATAGACTTGTTATGCACTTCTCTCCTCCACGTAAGCGAGGTTAATTCTGATATTTTTATGTTTCAGATTAAGAAACTGATTTTTGAAGGGTGTAATGATAAAATATTAGGACAAAATGTCATTAACTTAATTAGTTAAATATAATGGTTACATTCTTTATTAAAATAGCAAAACATGTTGGTCTGAAAATTATCCCTAATATTATTGATAATATATTATTGCAGGTGTTACGTAACACCTAATGTAATCAATATTTTATGAAAGAAAAAAAATAATTCAAAATCAAACTAGTGGTGTAGAAAAACAGTTATAATGAATAAGTTAACTTGATAGCTGAATAATATTGTAGTTACTATTGATACATGTTTCTTTACAATAAATAAAATAGATTTTTTGGGTCTCGAAACAGGGCTTTGCCCTTATTTATTTATCAGAAATCAGAATCACACAATGCATCAACAATCCAAGAATGAGCTAAACCTGCTGCATCCTCTAATAAAAACGGACGGACATAATCCGGAACAATATCAAAACTATGAAAACCAAAAGACAAAGACAAAGCATGAGAAGCTAGACTATCCGCCACACGATTAGCCTCTCGATAAAAATGAGATATATGGACCATCCAGTCCTTTGAAAGAATGCCATATCACAATTGTACCAGGAAAGAAATAGGGTGCGAACTCTCCACCCCTTGCAACAAGAACCCAACCACAATATCCGAATCCACCTCTAAGTATAACCTTGTAATTTATTTTTCCCAAGCTAAAAATAAGCCATAATACAATCTCCAAAGTTCTGCAAATGGAACTAAACATATCCAAATGTTCAAAGAGAAGCCGCCTTTCCAAAAACCCGATCGGTCCCTTAACATTCCACCAGTCATTGACAAACTCCGATTACCTCTTGCAGCTCCATCTGTATTAAGTTTGATCCAATAATCATCAGGTGGTTCCCATCGTATAAGCTTCTCAATCCTTCTTCATCGTGGTACTTGACCTAGAGCTACCATATTCGCTTTATGAATCTCAAGGGATTTATCACGGAGGAGCTGAACCTTATCTCTGCATGTACCCAAATTTCCAAAGACATTCATACACCTCCACTTCCATCTCCACCAGACAATTATCGTGAACCTAACTAACCATTGACAACCTTCATGACAATCATCACTTTGAAGATTGTTAAAGAGCCATTCATGAATCGACATGGAAAAGAAGTAGCTTCACATACTCGGAGGAATAAGTCTCCGCCAAATCCCATCCATAGCTTGACAATTACGCAACACATGAATAATCGATTCCTCCCCTCGTCGACATACCTGGCAAGAACTCGATACCAATATATGTCGCATATGTCTCTCCATGTTAGTCAATAACACTTGGTTAGCTCCTAAACAAAGGAAAGTACGAATGCGTTCTGGAACTTGCACTCGCCAGACACGCTGAAATAAAGCACTAAGATTCTATCTTGGTTCCTCATTATGGTGAAGGAAAGCATACGTAGCTTTTACAGTAAAGTTTCCATTCGCGGAATTACACCACGACATACGATTGCCAATGCCTGAAACCTCATCCACAATATGAGCCCCAAATCTCAACGTAATATGCTCAGGCAATAAAGTCTCAAAAACATCACATCACCAGCCAATACCTGTCCGCCAGACATCACACACCTGAACCTCAGCACTTCCAGTCAGCAGTGATGTGGCAATAAAGTCTCATAAAGGTTTATCTACAAGCCACCTATCTTCCCAAAAACGTGTAGACTGAGCATTTCTGATAACCCACTTAATACCCGGCAACACTACCTCTTTCATACCAAGCAAGATACTACGAAACATGGAAGACAAGTTTTTGACCCTTTGTGTCCAACTCGATGCCTACCCTGAAAGCAGCTTATACTTTGATCTCTAAACCAATGACCAAAGACTAGCATCATCATGCAATAATCTCCATCCGAACTTTGCAATTAGAGATTTGTTCATTAGCATTAAAGATCTTATGCCTAACTCACCATCACTCTTCTTCTTACACACTTGTTTCCAACTTAGAAGATGTACCTTCTTCTAATCATTCATGTCACCGAAAAAAGACCGAGAAATATGGTCCAAGAAGACAAAGTCGATGCCGAAAGCACAATAGTGCTTATGGTATAAACATGAATTGATGATAGAACCGATTTCATTAAAGTGATTCTATCGGCTAAACTCAATGTATATCTTTTCCATCCAGCTAACTTAGACGATACTCCTTGAAAGACAGTTCTGAAAGTATCCTTGTTTACTCTCTTTTGAAGCACTGAAATTCTAAGATACTTTCCAAGATCCTTTTTTGACTCAATACCACTTGCAGAACTGATTGCCAATTCGTGATCTCTACTCACATTCTCTGAGAAATAAATCTTTGATTTCTCAAGATTTATTCTTTGACCTGACGCAACACAAAACATATCCAGAACTCGTTTGATTACACAAACCTTCTCCAGTGAAGCTTCCACAAAGAGTATTAGATTGTCTGCAAAGCAGATGTGTGAAAGCTTTAGTCCTTCCCGTGACAAACTAATTGGTTTCCAATTACCCTGGCTCACTTCTTTCTTGATCAGGTGACACAACTTCTCCATACACAAGATAAACAAGTACACTGACAAAGGATCACCTTGCCTCAGTCCTCTGGCAAGGGGAAAAGTTTCGGTCATCTCTCCATTCCATAGAATCCTCATACTTGGATTACTCACTATTTCCATGATCCATTGACGCCATCCCTCTGGTAAATTTAGAGCTCGGACTATATCATCTAAGAATCCCAGCGAATACGATCATATACTTTCTCCAAATTCAACTTAATTAACATCCAGCCTTTCTGCCCCTGCTTTTGACGCATGGAATGCACCACTTCTTTCACAACCACCACATTTTCTTTACTCAACCTTCCCGGAATGAAACTGGATTGAGCTGGTTCGATAACTTTAGGCATAATTGATTTCAAACGTAACCTCTTTCTTTTAGTAATAGTCATGAAAAGCACATTACACAGACAAATTGGTCAAAATTGAGTTATCAATTCTGGTTTCTCCACCTTCGGTATAAGCACGACCAATGTATTTACCCATGAGATGGACAACTTTCTAAATTTCCAAGCTTGTGAAAGGTCGAGATAATTTTGCCAAATCAGAATCCGATAAAGAGACAAAACCCTCTGATGGAAGAAAAGTTGTCATGTTATCAGTATCATTAAGAGAATAAAGTTTTTTATAGTACTCAATAGCTAGACTTTCAAGCTCCGCACTGTCTAGAACCCAACTCCCATCTAACTTCTTCAAAGATTCAATACGATTACACCTTCTTTGGATAATCGTAGAGGTGTGAAAGAAAGAAGTATTTATGTCCCCACAAGAAATCCACTCTTCCTTGGATTTCTGAAACCATATAATCTTTTCTTGCTCTAAAATCTCATCTAGCTTCTTGATAAGAGCTGCCTCTTGATCTAGAAGTGAGTTAGATACCACAATATCAAGGGCACGTTGAACTACCTCAATCTTGTCTAAAAGCTTAGCTTTTTGTTGCTTTATATCTCCGAAAACCTCCCAATTTCACTTTCTAAGGTTCCTTTGTAATTTTTGCAAAGCCTCAGGCATCGAGCTCAAAGGATCCCATGAAAACTGCAACATATCTATAAATCCTGAGTGAGTAAGCCAAGCAGCTTTAAACCTAAATGGTCTCTGCCGCGAGTCACGTAGAATTTTTGGGCTAAACTGCACAAAGAGAGGGGTATGATCTGAAGAAAGAAAGGGTAAATAGGTAACTAAGGCATCCTGCCACTTCAATCTCGTAGAAGTAGTGCATAAAACTTGATCTAGACGTTTTGCCACACATGTAGCTTCCGAGTTACCTCTCCGCCAAGTAAAACGATTGCCAATAAATCATATATCAATCAAACGAGAATCATTGATCCACCTACCAAACTCAAGAAAATCGTCTGATAGCTGACCATTCCCACCACTTCTTTCATCAATCCTCACAATAGAGTTAAAATCCCCCCAACAATTAAAGGTTTCCAAATCCTAAGTATCACTTCCCGTAACTTATCCCAGAAGTCATGTTCTTCTAGTTATCAATGGTGCTACATAAACCAAAATAATATGAATGATCTCCTCACCCTCCACCAATCGAGCATGAACATATTGATTTGTAGATCTACAATCGTAACCATATCCACTTCATCTCGCCAGAACAACTAAATCCATCCACTCTGACCCACCGTATCCACATAGTGAGAATTCACAAAGCTTAAACTTCGACAAATATGACTAGTATTGTCCCCACCCGCTTGAGTTTCCAACAAAGCTAAAAAATCAGATTTCCATCTCTTAAGCAAATAAAAAATTGACCTTCTTAATTGGGTTGATTAGCCCCCAGACGATTCCAAAAGGTGCAGTTTATCATCCTAAACAAGAAAAAAGCAAATGGAACTACCGTGGCATAATAATGCTCCCATTGACTCATCCGACTTGGACAGACTGGTGTCTATTCCTGGAGTCTCAATCATCTCATCATTTGAAGAATTCTTCAGCGGGATCAATGCATTTGAACCCTCCAAAGCAAGAGACAAATTCATGTCTAAATGAAGATCCCTATTACATGATACTTTGACTCTTCTCGAAATGCCAAACTCCATCGTATTGATTCTCAACCTTTTCCCAGAACTAGAAAATTCCAAATCACCACTGATAGGTCCATAAATGAGCCTTTGTGCTGGACGATTCGAGACTTGCCTCTCCTTCCCCGGGGTCGACTAAGAATCTTAGTATTACCAGCATTAACTATAACATCTGAACTGTGAGGTTTCTCACAAGCAGAACTACTAAAGCCCGAGAAAACAAAAGTCGAAACACTTTTATGCCCACGAGTCTCTGTACTCGATGACTCCGTCACATTCCCCATAACACTTATACTCTTTCCATCAACACCTTTCAAAGCATCTTGCTCCATAACATCATTACTTGTCCTTAACTTCTCATGTACTTGAGCATTAGTCACTTCGCATCCTTCTCGCCGATCATCTCATGTTGAGAACACGTGAGAGCCTTACTAGTAGCAACATTACATTCCATTTGAGGATTAGACTGGACTTTATCATAAGCATGAACATTCTCTTTATCAGCAGTGAAAACGCTCAATACTCTATTAGATCTTCTTGTAACCACATCAACTTGGAGACAATCAAACCTGTTTGTCAACGATACATCCCTGGAAACATTTGGAGAGATTTCCTTCAAGGCTCGACCCCTAGCATGAATACCTTGATTACTCGTGCCATTCAAAAGCTTAGTTTGAACCACCAATCTGCGTTTAGATTTTTTCACAAGTGTAAAGCCATCTTCTCCTTGTAGCAAAGCACCTTGTTCCGAATGGACAGTCTCCTGAGAGTTTCCACTCACCACATCACCCACTACAACCTCATTCTGGCTATGATCAACGCAAGGACAATTCTGAAAGGAATGACCATAAGAAGGACAAATATTTGTACCCGTTCATACAAAACCAAGTATCCATCATCATTAACCAAGATTGTGCCCTTTAACGGCAACGAGAGATCAATTTCTACACAAATCCTTGCAAAGCAAGCCTTATCCATCCTTAAGGTAGTAGAATTGACTCTAACAGATTTTCCAAGCATGTTCCCAATTGTCATAAGTATCACATTATTATACAAATACAATGGGAGTTCCTCAATGGGCACCCACACAGGTGTTGTCGTAATATTGTGCCGAGTCAGATCAAAATTAGGGTTCCAGGCTTGGACTAGAAGGTGATTCCCAAACATCTTTCATGGGCTTCCAGACAGGGCATCCAAGTATTCTGACTCAACCCCAAAGCGAACCATAAAGAAATTGCACGGCAAATCGATGACGTGCATAGACCCTGATGGATTCCACAATTCCCATAGATTCTTATACATTGCAGTGATGTTCACAGATCGTCCTAGAACCTTGAAAATTAGACAATTATCCCATAAACTATTCATAGCATCAATCACATCTCGTTCCACAGTAATATTCGGTTCACCCTCTTTGCCATTAGGAAATATGACTTGCATGCGAGACAACACAAAATCATCCTTATTTTGTTGTTCAGGGATCAAAGTTACACCTATAGAAGAGCCCGCAACCTTTGTCGACCATGTCATGTTGCGGTCTGGTGGGTCTCCTGGTGGTCGGTCTTGTTCTCTAGTCTCAATCATCTCGCCATCCTGTTTGCAAAGGTTTGTAAGCCTAATCACCTATTCTTTGTTCATTATTTCGCTTTAAACCATTTGTTTTGATGTAACTATTCGAACACTAAAACTTTGGCACAATAAATAAAAGGGTCGACGATCAATTTTCCCACCAGAACTATGTTATAGTGTGCGTTCTCCACAAACTATTGATGTCTACGAGAGTACACACCAGGAGAATAAACTAAAAATTTCCCCACCCGTAAGAACTCAACTACGATTTTCCCCACCTCTAAGAATTGCGGCTTAATTACCAAACAAATCTGGGTTTAACTTGGTTTATTGTTGCCCAATTAGTATTGAACCGAATAATTAACCGGTAACCATCCAATTTAACACCTAACCATGGATTTATAACCCAATTAGACCCAAATTACAACCTGGATTACAACCCAAAACCCAATTAAAACCTGATTAAAACCCACCAGAAGGAAAATAGCACGAATAGTTTTCTCCTCTTAACCCTAACTGCTCCATCGTGAAATCCAAAGAGAAATTGTTGATTGAGAGTAGAAATCGTTGGTCTGAAACTTGCCTATGACTTTAGTCGAGGTTGGTGGTCTTAATTTCATTCAGAATTGCGTGGAAGATGATGTGAATAATGAAGAGCTTCTTGAAGATATGAGTTAGCGGAATGATCTCGATGTCGTAGATGGTGTCAATGGGTTTGTTGATGAGCCTCCAATCAAGCATAATGTGTACCCAAGCTGCGATAATGAAGAAGAGATAGAAGCAGAGGTTGGGCATAATCTCAGCGTGAGGCGTGGAGATGGAAACATGTACAAGGTCAAGTATTCTACAGCGCTCTAGCAATCAAAGAAACAGTTCTAGACCATGTTCTGAAGACTTCTCAGGAAATATCAGGCAAGTGAGGTATGATAAAAACAAGTTGGCTTTTGAATGTCTAGGTACTAGTCAACGTGGGAATTTGTCAATGGAGAATCTATTGTTCTACTAGGTCTGAGACTGAGAAATGGGTAATTAGGATTTACAATGGTGACCATAGCTGCTATCCTAATGGCGCATGTGAGATGTTAAGGGTTAATGTTCTTGCCAATCTATTTTTGGATAAGATAAGAGACCAATAAGAGTATTTCTTGCCAATGAAAATGGAGGAATTAGTTAGATCGAAATGGAACATCACAATATCTAGGACGCAGTATCAAGCAGCTAGGAATAGGGCACTGCGATGGATTGACAAAGAGTATTACCATCAATTTCAGTGGTTAAGAGAATATGGAGCAGAAATATTGAATTTGAATCCTAATTCTAGTGTTGCGATTGAAACTTTAACCAACCGGGAAGGCTTAGATATATTCAACCGATTTTATGTCTACTTTGATGTCTTGAGGAGAACTTGGAGAGCAACCTATAGGCCTCTTATAGGCATAGATGCTTGTCACATTAAGGCCCAAATGAATGGGCAACTCTTGGTGGCATTGGGAAGGGATGGTAACAATGCTATTTACCCTATAGCATAGGCTGTGGTACAATTTAAAAACTTTGACAACTGGAAATGGTTTCTTCAAAAGATTCAAACTGATTTGTATTTGGAAGATGACAATGGGTTTGTTATTGTCTCGGACAGACAAAAGGTAATTCATTTATCTTGTGTTCTTAAATCAGACTGATAACATGTATTTGTACCATGTATTGATAACATAAGTGATTGTTTGTTTGTTTTCTGATTGTGTCTGCAGGGATTGGTCAAAGCGGTTGATATTGTGCTACCAAATATAGAGCATAGGATGTGCGTAAGGCATACTTATGCTAACCTCAAATCAGATCATGGCAAACTCACGCAGATGAAGCCGTTTGTTTGGAATATTGCTTGGAGTTACAATGAGCCAGAGTATACGGAGAACTTGGCTAGGCTTAGAGAGTACGACAAAGGCGTTTACCAATCTGTTATGAGAAAGAATCCGAGATCATGGTGTAGAGCTTTCTTCAGGCTTTCTTCAGGATCGTGTAGCTTGTAGGAAAACGGATCTCAGAGGATTCCATGTGAGCACGCATATAGTATTTTAATTAGCAAAAAGTTATGTGTCGAAGATTATGTTTCTAGGTGGTTTCATACGACCTTATGGATTCAGACTTATGCTGAAGGATTGACGCCTTTGAGAGGTGCAAAATATTGGCTTGTTGGACTAGAACCTCCCATCTACCAACCATCACGCCCACCACAACCAGGACGCCCAAAGAAAACTAAGAAGGACAAGAGAATCAAAGGTAAGAATGAATCACCTACAAAGAAGAAGCAGGTCAAGAAGAAAAGGACAATGCACTATAGGATTTGAGAACCAGGTTCTTGCACTACAATTTGCAGGTTCTTTAACGATTAGATTCAAATTAGCTTGAAAACAGTTTTCATTTACCTTAAAAACTGATTCGATGTAGCTTACAAAAACACATAACAACAATATTTCCTAGACACAAAATCACATAACAACAACATGATCTTCATGATAACAACAACATAACACCAAACCAAGAACTAAGACACTAATGAAGATCACATAACAATAAAGCTCAAATTTAACTTAAGATCTTCATGATACCAATGGAGACATTTGTGGTTCAGCTTTCCACAATGCGTGAACCCATAAGAGAAGTCACAAGTCAGATTCTCTTATACCACCAATATGATTTGATATGTAATTGATGTAAAATATTTGCTAATTGATACCTTCGTGTTTTGGATTATCACAGGTTGTACAAGGTGAATTCTCTCAGATGAATGCTTCTCAACCTTCACAAATGGATACTTCTCAAGGCCATCTAACTCAAGGATGGGCAGACGATATGAAGACTTATGTGGCTGAAACAACTGAAGACTATTTACATACTTTGGTTTATTGTTGTTACTTTTGAAAACAGTGTTGTTAGTGTTTCCTTTTGTTAAGAGTTGTAGCTCTTTAGTGTTTCCTTTTGCTTTTGTAAACTCCTTTGCAGATCTGCTTTTGTTAAGAACCTTTCCTCTATATTTTAATGCTAATGGGAAATATTTCTCTTGATTGAATCGACTCTCTTTTGTCTTTTAGGTCCCTTTTGTTTAATGTGGACCAATATTTTATCTTATCTCTCTCGATATTGCATTGGTGGACCACAACCAAATGCATTATCACATGGCTTGCTTTACCTATTTGCAGGTTATTGGACCACTACAATTTGCAGGTTCTTGCACTACAATTTGCAGGTTATTTAACAATTAGATTCAAATTAGCTTGAAAAAGTTTTCATTTACCTTAAAAACTGATTTGATGTAGCCTACAAAAACACATAACAACAAAAAATTTTAGACACAAAATCACATAACGACAACATGATCTTCATGATAACAACAACATAACACCAAACCAAGAACTAAGACACTAATGAAGATCACATAACAATGAAGCTCAAATTTAACTTAAGATCTTCATGATACCAATGGAGACAATGGCACCTAGAACTAAGCCAACAACCATCAATTTCTTCATCCTCCACTCAGAATCACCAATCAAGGCACAAACTTCATCTAACCCCATCTCAACTTTCTCCAACTCATTCGCAATAGCATCATCAAACCATTTGAAGCAGTGATCGTCATCCACAAGCTACAACAAACAAGATTCACAATAGCTTAACAACAAATACGTATAGAGAATTAGCTTAAGAACAGTAGCTTAACAACTAACACAGATAAATTAGTAACGGTGGTAAGGGTTATCAACAACCATCAATACCTTTAGAGAATCAACATAACCACATCGATAGTAACGACGGTAAGGGTTCTTAGCAGATTTCAAAATCCTCCAAGTGGTTGATGCTCCACACCAACACACCTTTGGAGTTCCAAACACAATTTCTCTTCGAAGCCACTGGAAGACCCACTTGAAGCTGCCATGATATTGCTCATCTATTCATTAACGAAACATAACATTATCAATGGATCGATGATCAACATCATAACTCTTACCCAAAAATTGATGGATCTTACCTTCTTCTCCGATCGTGAATCGCGATTTAGGGTTTAGCGAAGAAGAATATAACGGATCGGATGTTTTTGGTCACTTGGTTACGAATTGGTTCTAATTCATAGCGTAGCCGGTTTAGTAGATGGTTCGACTATTCTACCAAAAAAACCAACGGGTGGAAAAACTCGTAGTTGAGTTCTTATGGGTGGGAAAATTCGTAGTTTATTTTTTCTGGTGTCTATTCTCGAAGATGTCAATAGTTTTTGTGGAGAACCCACACTATAACATAATTCTTGTGGGAAAATTGATAGTTGACCCTAAATAAAATAGTTAAGCATAAAACTATTATTTTATTATATAAGAATATTAATATCAGGTTACTAACTTAGTATCTATGTTAAGTGATTAGTATCTATGTTATGTTAAGTGATGTAAATGTAAATACTAAAATTTATATATAATAGTATTAGTAGAGATGACAAGATGTAAAGGTAATAATGAGAGAGAAAAATGAACAGTATTTTACTTGTTAGAATACTAAATTCCAGAAAACTTATAATTACTTATTCAAATTTCCGTACTTCAAATGGGAGTGGTACATAACTACTCGGCAGATAACATTTACTCGAAATTTTTTCGAGGTTAGAGGTATTGTAAATTTGAAAAGTAACTCATAAATTATAACTTTTGGATAGAAAAGATAAGTCAATAAAAGGAATGAACAAAATTGCATAACAATGACTATTCACGGCTTTATTACCTATCCACGTCACCATTTGTTCCCCCCCTAAGTCTCCATTTTTATTTTTTTATTTTATTTCTCCTCACCACTTTTACATTTTATAATAATTACTATAATCATTCTTGACTTTTTCCATATACAAAAACATCATTATGTTAATCTTGGCGGTTCATCATAATTGTATATAGTCATAGTAGTATTAATTAATCAAATAATCGGTTGCGTTTGAAATCACTTCTGGTAGGCTTACAAGTTACACACTATTATTTTACATATTTAATGAAGTTTCAAACCCATTTATAAAAAGAAAAAAGAAAGTAAATACAACGCCAACCAGTGATCAAAGCAATCGGTAATAGACCTATAAAAGTGTATAAGATTTTGAAATTTTAAACGAAATGTGACATCAAAAAAAACCCAAAATAAAAATAAAATAAAGGTAGAATTGATGTAGACAAGACAAATAGTATCACGCGCGTCTATATCTCGATTGTCCCGTAACAACCCAATTTTATGGGCCTGTGACGGGCCCGTCTAGGTGAGAGATATCGACGGCATAAAAATATACGACTTAATCTTATTAGTGTTACGCATTGAGTGACTAATAAAAAACCAGAAGTGTTTGAATTCAGCGGATGAACACATAACATTAGTTGAATTAAAAAAAAAAAGAAGACAAAACACTAGAAGTCTAGAACTTACACATTTCATTATATATATGTTTCTATCTAAGTTAATCAAAATCTCTAAAACATAATTATTCCCTTATGATCAAAAAAAAAACAGAAACACTTAGGCGTAAACAGAGCCACAAGAGAGCGCCATGAGAAGTACGGCAGCTCTTTCTTCCTCACCGAGTTTCCTCCATAGTCTCTTCTTCTCTACTGCTGATCTCTTCATCACCGGTACTTTAAACCCTAAGTCCAAAAATTTACTCACTCCTTTGTTGCTGCTACTACTACTACTCTTGCTGTTGCAAGTTTTGGGATCGTCTTCTTTGTTCATCTTGTTTTTGGTGGCATTCCGATGGTCGAGGTTTAGATCATTATTGCTTTTTCTGTTTTTCTTCTTCTCCTCTGATTTCATTCCCAGAGCTGCTTGCCTCTTCTTTCTGCTCTTGATCCCACAAGCATTGCACAATGACTGCATAAAGAACAAATAAAGCCTAAAGATGAGAACCAATGAAAGATATTCAACTTGAAAGCAAAATGAGTATATAGAATCAACGCTTATACAAGTTCTTCCGAGTCAAACAATGACGATTCCCACCAGTGGATCAAGAATAAAGACCCAGATTCCGTATTTTAAAAGTGATCACCATTTTCAAAATGTTGGTGGATCAGATCCTAGGGACACTAAACTGCTCCATATGCTATATAGATGTACAAACTAACGAATCACAGTTCAGCAAAAACCTAAGAATTAACACTAAAGCTTATGAACCCTTCCTTTAATGTGAAGATAACATTGGATCACAGTCAGAGTAGCTAATTTGGAACAGATCTACAAAAATAAGAAACCCGGAATAAGATGATTCTAACAAAAGGGTTAGTTGAAAATATGACCTTAGGTCCGGCAGGGCCACCACGCCAAAGAGGAGTTCGGATAGTCCCGCAATCAACGCAGGTCCTCTTCGTCTCGCCACAACTTCCACCGCCACTTCCACTGCTACTGCAGTTCTTGTTATCAACATCTGATAACTCTCCGGCGGAGTCGAGCTTAGTTTTCGTATCTTCTGATCCCTCAGACATCTTCAAAACAAAATGATCGAAGAAGCAGAGTCAGTTTAAAGATAAGGAAGAGAGAGAGACGGCGATTGGTAAGCAACGAATTAAACAAACTGAGTCTGATTTTATAATTGGGGGACGAAGGCGGGGGCGGAAACCCTAGCATTTCGGGGCTCTTCAATTTACTATAATACCCTCGAGCGGGAGCTTTTATTATTTTTTTTACCACCCGCCAAATCTTTACTAGAAAAACACGAGGGAAATATTTAATTCAACATTTTTAAAAAAATTAAAATGGGAAGAATGTCATTTAGGGCCCCAACTTTCAAATTTCCGCCATTTAGAGCTCAAACTATATAGCTCCCCAAAATGAACATCTATTTTACGTTGACTACGTTTTTAGTTTCGAAGTTTTTATTGACTCGACCATTTAGCATTCCGTTAAATCACTAAACAGATTAATTAGACACCATTAACAATCGACGTTAACTTAATTCTCAATGTTAACTGTCGTTTCATGAAGCTTTAAAAACAAAATCCCCAAATCTATTTTCCCCATAAACCTTAAATTTCTCATCTTCTTTCTCTTCTACAATGAGTTCGAATTCTCAGCAAATTGATGATGGAGCAAACCGTGGATTCCCGTCTAAGTGTTTGTGTGGATTGGATGTTAAAATTCTTATATCTAAGACACAAGATAATCCCTGACGTCCATTCTTCCGATGTAAAAGCCAAAAAGATGTAAGTTGATTCTTTAACTTGTTGTTATGGTGTTTTCAATCTAAAAGAAGTAATCAAACTCCTAAAGAGCAGTATAATCAATACATAAATCATTTCTATGTTTGATTCTCTTAATATGAGGAGTTTCTGTTTTTGAACTTACAGCTACTCTAATTTCTTGTTTTTAAACTTAATAGGAGCACTTATTTAAATGGGTTGAGGATGTTGTGTTTGAAGAAGTTCAAGATGCTTTACCAAAAATAGGAGCAATTGAAAGTGACATTAGTTATGCCAAATTTGAGATTGAGGAGTTGAAAATTGTAATGGAAGAGTTGAAAGAAGATGTGATGTCGAGCAAAAAAAAAATCTAGAAGCTAAACTGATGAACAGATTCACATTGATGTTCGTTTGTGTTTTAGTTATTGTTATCATTTACCAAATGTTTGGTAAAGAAAAGGATAAGAATGTATTAGATTACTAGTTTATCATCATTTGTGCAAATAATCGTTGTTTGAGTTTGTGTTCTATTTTGTAATTTTCCTAGTTTGTAATTTGGTTCATTTGAAAGACGATGTTGAACTTGGCTAATGATATTGTTCATATCCATTTGTTTTTTTGTTCCTGTGAGTTAAATAGAAGAAGCTAAAATATATTCATTGTTTCCAATGTTTCCATTGTTTCATATTGAGGAATTTACATTGTTTCCTTTTACTAACAAAAGACTAACAAAAGAAGCAATCTAAACATCAACGAGCAATCTAAGAAAACAAGTAATTTAAGTAGAACATTGAAACCAAGCCATCAAATTCGATCCACGATCACCACCTTGTGAACCTTGTGAGCTATGTGGTGGAAAGTCTTGTGAGCTTTGTGGTGGAAGGACTTGTGAGCTTTGTGGTGGAAGGTTTTGTGAGTTGTATACTTGAGCTTCCACTGGTGGTGTTCCTTCTTGTACGTTTTTTAAAAATCATAATCAAAATCTAACATTATGTAAAACACAAAGAGTATAGATAGATAAAAAATTCTGACCTGTTCTTGATTGAATTGTCTAGGCAAATCAGGTGCAACAGCTGGATTTTTACAAGTCTGTTTATTGTGTCCATCTTGCTTGCAGTTTGAACATGACATGACCCTCAACTTGTGTGTCAATCTCTGCTTATTTGTGGAAGAAACTGTTTCATTCCTGCCCCTCTTCCTTGCGTAGTTACTTGGTCTTCCCGGGTTTTCTTTCCTCCATGGTGGAGGTAACACAGGAAGCCTCTGCATCCTAGGCCATAATTGCATGCCTTGGACAGGTCTGATACCATATAGATAGGTACGTCGCCACATATCAGTTGTGTAGTACTCACTAACGTACTCATCGAGCTTCTGTCTCTTACCTATAATAATACTTGCTGCATGCTCACAAGGTATACCAATCATCTGCCATTTTCTGCAGCCACATGTTCGGTTGTTCATATCCACAGAATAACTTATACCATTCAATTCTACTTCATGTGCATTGTTCCTCGCCATGTGTGTAATGCAATGATGTGCACTTGCAATCATTTTATCAATCTCTGAATGAGCCCTCTTTGTGAACTTTGTCTTCATTCTGTTTGCGATGACAAATCTCTTTGCATTACAAACCATACACTGACGTCGAATATCTTCTAACAGGTCTAATAGAGGCTTCTTCCTTGCATGACAAATGGTTTGGTTAAAGGACTCGCTCAAATTGTTTAAGTTGTCATTGCAGCAAAACTCATACCTAAAGAATGCTCTACACCATGATTGAGGATTCTGCTTCTCAAGAGTAGCATGAGCATTAGGATTATATAGTTTCAACTCTTTCATATTATCCTCATACTCTCCAAGAGTGTAGCTTCGAGAGATCTTCCAAAACATGCGTTTCAGCTGAATATCATGACTGTCCTTCTTCCAATTCTCAAATATGTGCTTAGCACATTGTCGATGTTCAGCTGCTGGAAGCACATTGTGCACAGCCTTGATCAACCCCTAGAATAGAGCAAAACATAATTAGATGAGACATAAACACAGTCAAGTTTCTATAAGACAAGTTAAAGTAAATGAAACAAATCATGGACTCGCTTAATAATAATACACACTTAACAAAAAAACACGAACAAAAAAGAGACAAAAGGATGACACAAAAGATCAGTTAAATTAATACGATAAGTTAAACAATAATAATACACACTGCTCCAAGTTCACAAACAAACAAAGATGTGAAAATATGACACAAAAGATATGTTAAATTAATATGATAAGCTAAACAATAATACACAAGTTTTCTATAAGATAAGTTAAATTAATCATAAAAAGAGACAAAAAACAGACACGACTCCACTATGAAATAGACATGACTCAAACTACAAAGAGATAATAACTAAATTAAATTATGAGACAAACATGACTCCATGTTTTCAAACAAGATTCCACTATCAGATAACTTAAATTATAAAACAGACACGTCTCCACTATAAACTAGTCAAACCAAGTGAATGTCTATAAGTTATAACACACAAAACTCCATTATAAACATGACACAGGACTTCATGTTTTCACAACCTTTACTAACAACTTAAACAAATGATCTAACCTTTTGTTTATCGGAAATCACAACTACTTTTCTACCATCTTCCAAAGCGAGATCTTGAGCCAAAAGTCGCAAAAACCAGTCCCAGTTTGTTTCATTCTCCACCTCAGCTACGCTCCAAGCAATTGGAACGATCCTATTATCTCCATCTCTACCAACAGCAGCTAATAATTGACCTTTTATATCCCATTTCAAGAAAGCTCCATCTACACCTATAATAGGTCGACATGTTTCCTTCCAAGACGTTCTCTGAGAATCAAAGCAGATATATAAGCGATGAAACCTCAACTTACTACCAATGGTTGGTCCCGGAATTGTCTCAATTTCGAATGTTGTATCCTTGTTACTCCGAAAAATCTCAGCTTGATAATTCCATATCATTGCAAAATGTTTCTCATGACTTGCTTTTCTTTCTCTCATAACCTTCGTCTTCGCTTTTCCACATTGCTCCTCGGTCACTCCCAGGTTATACTCTCTCTTTATCTCATAGACCATCTCTTCTTTCGTCATCTTTGGATTTACTATCAACCTTTCCGCAAACAAATATGTGATGGTTGAAATCTTCAATAGTTTAGTGTATCCTGTTTTGGTACAAATATGCTCATCTACGAAAACCTTAATCATCATTGCCTGCTTTCTCTTCTCATAACTACAATATACTCTCCACTGACATTTTTTATCAGAACATTTTGCACCAATCTTCTTTTTTGTGACCGACAAAACTGAATATTATATTTGGTTTTCAGAGAATACCTAAGCACAGCAAGCTTAAAATCATCTGGTGAATTGAAAGTCTTCCCCAACGCTAGCAGCTCTTCTAAATCTTCATTGCTTGTGACATTCTCTGATTCAGTTCCATCATCTTGTGAAAATTCCAAAGGCTCGGGAATCATCTCATCATCCCAAATATAATCACCACTGTCAGCATCACTACCTTCCTCTCCATTAATCACAACATCACCTAAATGTTCTTCTACCACTGCCTCATCATCAGACATACCAACTACATCACAATCATCATCACCAATCACATCACAGTCATCATCACTTACATTCTCATTCTCTCTGGCCAAAGCTTCTTCTTCATATCGAGTTTCCTCATCTCTGTCTTGTGCTATTTCTTTGTGTTGTAATATGATTATCGTGTCTCGTGCTTCATTGTCTCGTACGTCACTGCCTTGTGTATCATCGCCGTCTCGACCTTCATCAACGTCTTCATTGTCTCGTGCTTGATTTGCTTTGTTCACCATTGCCGGTTTCGCTGTCTTGTTCCTTCGATAAACAAGTTTAGGTCTTTTATTCATAGCTTGAGATTCTCGATTGAAATTTTTTTTCTTAGGGTTTGAGAGAAATCGATTTGGAGATTTTTCAATTAACGTCAAACATTAACGATTGTTAACAGTGTCTAATTACTCTGTTTAGTGATTTAACGGGATGTTTTAAATGGCCTAGTCAACAAAAACATCAGGACAAAAAACACAGTCAACGTAAAGTAAATTTTTGTTTTGGGGAGTTGGATAATTTGGACCCTAAATAGCAGAAATTTAAAAGTTGAGGCCTTAAATGACATTTTTCCCAAATTAAAATACAAGAAAAAAAAACAAAAAACCCCGCCGCTTTTGAGATATTCAAAAGTGGCGCAAAATTTTGTGGCTTTGGTTGCTTCGTGCCCTAACAACAACTATGTGTGTTCACATCTACTTTTTCAGTTTTCTTGAAAATTTTATAGTGTATCATTTCGATTTAGTTATACACCGTATCTTTATTTTATAATGTTGACTTTAGATTTATCATTTATCAAATATAGGCGATTGAAGGATCACAATAACGATATTTTATTTGGCTATTAAAAAAATACCAAATTATATGTGATTGAGTCTTTGCTTTCGAATTTAAGTCTAAAGTTGATATGTCCAAAGCAAATTAAAGATCAGATGTTCATGACTTCGTAACTAATAAAATATGAATGACTGAATTATTATAGGGCACGCTGATATCGCATAGATTCTATACAACACAAAATTATTCCCAAAGATAAATATATCCATTAGGCCTCATTTGACATAGTCTAAGCCCATCACCATGACGCACTAGTTACGTTATCTAAGAAATACGTACCAACACACCAACATTAGATTTTTTTTTACCATCAAAAAAAAATCTCCATTATAATAAAATTATAGTGTTGAATTATCCGTACAATTTATAATAATATAATAGATATCTAAAATCCATAATTGATCGATTTTGTATTAGATAAATAATTTATCTGAATAAAATTTGTTTAGATAATTTGTCACATAATTCGGTTATATTTTTCTCTTTTTGTAACAATAAATTTTATTGATTTGATTTGATTAGTCGTATTTGAATTTGAACCATAATTTGATTAGTTGAATTTTGAACCAGCCACGTTTTTTCTAAGTTTTTATAATTGAGATAAGTTTGTTAAAATTATGATAAGATCCTTAATTAAACAGATTTCGTTTATTTGTTAAATTATGATAAAAACATTAATTCAATAATTAACCAAATCTTATTATATAAAGTACAATGTTTCAAAGTTATTCATTAACATGATTGTTAACATGATTGTTACAAGAAGCAAATGAGTGGGTAGAGGCAAGGCGTCCAAAAACAGTGTTGTTACAACCAGGATGTCTTAACGCTTCCGCTCCATAGCCGGCGGTTTCACAACCTTTAACTACTAATCATGCTTTTACGGGTCACAGGTGCTTCGTTGATGGGTCGTGGAAAAATGCAGATTTGTTTTCGGGTACTGGTTGAGTGTGCTTTTCTGATGATTACTCCGATATCAGTATGGGTGCTCGTCAAATTAGGAGAAGCCTTTCTGCCTTTCACTCAGAAGTGGAAGCCCTTCTCTGGGCTATGAAGTCTTTGATTTCTTTCCAGTTCTTGGAAGTGGATTTTGCAACGGATTGCACAGACGTCACAAAGATCATGTCAAATCCAGAAGAGTGGCATGCATTTCAAATTTATCAGGAAGACTTTTTCAGGTTGAAATCTCTGTTTAATGTTTTCTCTCTCTTTGCTATCCCAAAATCACTGAACTATAAAACTGATTCTCTCGCTCGCTCGTTCAGAGAGACAGCTAATGGTTTGGTTGTGTAATTGTGTTTTTCTATGCTCTTTTGGAGTATAGACTTATCATTAATATATTTATCCTTCACAAAAAGGATTGTTCCACGTGTTAGATCCAACGATTAAATTTTTTTCCTGCATTTATATATTAAAAAGTAAGAAGATAAATATACTTTAAGATAGATTTTTTAAATATTTATCTTTATCACAAATAAAAAGGATTGTAAATAATTATTTTTATTTATAATTAAAAATAAAAATATACATAAAAATATACTTCATACTAATCCTATTATACAAAGTTGGATCTCAAAGTTACTCATTAACAAGATGATTCCACGTGTCAAAATCCAACGCTTAGAAATTTTTCTGTATTTTTAAAAAAAGGATAAAACAGATTTTTAAATAGATTTTTTCAATATTTAGCTTTATCACAAAATAATTATCTTTGATCCTAATCACAAAATAATTATCAATGTTTAGATACTTTTTCACATAATTTGGTTATTTTTTTGTCTTTTTGTAACAATAGATTTTATTGATTTGAGTTGATTAGTCGTATTTTAATAAACCATAAATATAACACATAAACATGTAAAATTGATATACAAGAAGGTAAATGACTAAACACACATGGAAAAAATACAAAAAAAACATTATACATAAGCTATAATTTTAGTTTCACTAAAATTGTCATAGTATTTTAGTAGACTTAAAATTAAGTCTACTAAAGGGTTAGTTTCGCATTTGACCAAAGTTTGATTTTCCAGAAGTAGACTTTATTTTAAGTCTAAATTTAAAAGGGTTAGTTTTGCATTTGACCAAAGTTTAACTTTTTAGAAGTAGACTTAATTTACAGTCTACAGAAGAAGTAAACTTAATTATATGTATACATGAGAAGTCTACAATATGTTTATAAAAGTAGACTTTTTTTAAGTCTACTGAGGTTAGTTGTGCAATTGACTAAGTTTGACTTTCTGTGTTAAATCTACTTTATAAGTCTACATTTTGTAGACTTTAATTGAAGTCTACTTTTCATAAATGTAGACTTTAAATAAAGTCTACTTTTTTATTTAGTCTCATATGTGGAATGATGTAAGCTAATAATTAGTAGACTTAAGGTAAAATGTACATTTTGAAAATTAGACTTTAAATTAACTCTACAAAATATAGACTTCCTGTGTAGATTTAACTAAAAAAGTCAAACTTAGTCAATAGCAAAACTAACCTCAGTAGACTTAAAAATAAGTCTACTTTTATAAATTTTGTGTAGATTTCTGATGTAGACTTAAAATTAAGTCTACATCGATAGTCAACATATTGGTCAATTGCAAAACTAACCTTTTTTAATGTAGACTTAACATCCAAATTTTTTTCTCAACAAAGAAAAAAATGTATACTTAGTTTTAAGTCTACAACACATTGGTCAAATGCAAAATTAGCCCATATGTTGACTCGTAGACTTCATTTTAAGTCTACAACCGAAGTAGACTTAAAATAAAGTCTATTATCTGCAAAAAAATGAAAAATAGTAATGAGTTAGATTGAGCTTGTGTTTACCTTTAATTACTGCCCAGAAATTTGAGTCAAGCTTACACCGATGAAATTCAATCGTTTTTATTTTTAAAACATAGAAAACAAGAAGAAACAAGAAGATATAAAAATTTGAAATGCAAATAAGAGAGTTTTTTGGATGAAATTGGTGAGAGAGTAGAAGAATATGATATTATGTTAGTCATTTAGAGCTTATTGAATCCAAAAATAGTAGGTAAGTGAGCATTTAGAGCTCATTTTTGGTTGTTAATGGTGGTTGGAAATATTGAAGAAGATGACATTGTTGTAAATAAGTTGTTGGTCACAAATATTTATGTCTTTTCAAGTATTTTTTGAAATTAAAAAAAATAATAGCATGATTGTAAATATATAGAGTCACAAGATTATTTTAATAAAAATTTTGGAAAGAAAAAATGGGAGTCATTTTTGCAATTGACCCCCAAAAATAGGTTATGTTTGAAAACGACCGATTTAAAAAAAATTGCTAACCAAAAAATTAATTTTAATCAACAAGGAAATTTGAGAACATTAATTGTTAAAAAATTATTTGTTGGTAATCTTATTATATAAAAAATTATTTATAAAAAACAAAAATATATCATTTTGTAAAAAGTTAGGTTTTAAAAGTTAGTAGTTAACGTGATTGTTCTACGTTTCTAATCCAATGATCAAAATTAATTTTGTATTTATATTTTATCAAATAAAAGATAATTCAATTTCTAATTCTATTATATAATGTTGGATTTCAAAAGTTAGTAACCAATGGGATTGTTCCACGTATCAAATCTAACAATAAAAAATTATTTTTTAAATATTTTATTAAATAAATAATAAAAACAAATCCTAATCTTATTATATAAAGAAGAGTTTCTCAAAGTTAGTAATTAACAAGATGCTTCCACGTGTCAAATCTAATGATCTGAAATTTTCCTTGATTTATTTATTATTTTAAAATTAGATAAAAAAATTTTAAATAGATTTCTTCAATACTTAGCTTATTCAATTCTAAAAATAATTGCTAATTTAAAAAAAGAGTTCTTGATCTAAAAGAAATCTTATTATATAAAGAAGGGTTTCTCAAATTTAATAATTAACAAGATTTTTCCACGTGTCAAATTCAATGATCCAAATATTTCTGGATTTTTTATTTTATTTTTAAAACTAGATAAAAAATCTATAAATAGATTTCTTCAATATTTAGCTTATCCAAATCTAAAAAGAATTCCTAACCTAAAAAGAAATCTTAATCTAACTACCTATCTTAATACTAAATTGAAAGAAATTTTGTATACATAATCCTAATCTAAAAGGGAATTGTGAATATTACTTTATATATATATATATATATATGTATACATAAACATATAGACGATTTTTTAATACCTTCCAACTTTTCAAGTTTTCTCCAATTGAATTTATTTGTTTTCATTTACATGAAGATCAATCAAGGCAAACAAACAAAAAAGGTAAAAAATTTAAATTTAATGTGTTATTATTTTATTTTACTATTATTAGCTTAAAATCTTATCATTTTATTATATAAAATAGAGTTTCAGAAGTTAGTAATAAACGGATTCTTCCACATGTCGAATTCAACCATCCAAAACTATGGATATCATATTACACATAGTTGGTTTTCAAAAGTTAGTAATCAACGAGATTTTTCTACGTGTTAAATCTTATTATAACCTATTATATTAAGTTGGATTTCAAAAGTTAGTAACTAAAATTAATATTCACGTGTGAGATGTTATTATTAAGTTGGATATCAAAATTTACAAACGTATAAATTTCTAAGCTATGATTCAATATATATATTAAGCAATATTTAAAAAAACAAACCCGTGTATCGCACATGTCCATATCTAGTACCTTATATTTAGAGAAAATCAAACAAAAGATATTCCTAATCCTGATAGAATATATAAATTTAATCGAAGTTTATATAAGAGACATCCTAAAACAAATTTAATAACACTAACAAAATTAACACCCTTTTTCTCTCGATTATTATTTTTTCATCATGTGTTTCTCTGAAATTTCTTCGTTGAACTTAGCAAAGAAAATTGGAAAATTAAAGTCAAAATTTTAAACCTCCAGAAGGTATACACCAAAGAACATGGTCAAATGATTGATATGATTCTTTGTGATATTAAGGTATGTTATCAATAATTTATTCATGTGAATGATTTATAATAATCTATATTATAATAAAACCGTAGTGTTGAATTATTCGTATAATTTATAATAATATAATAGAGATTTAAAATCTACGATTAATCCATTGTATTAAATAATTAATTTGTATGAATAAAATTTGTTTAGATAATTTGTCACATGATTCATTTGTATCTTTGTCTTTTTGTGGCAATAAATTTTTATTGATTTGATTTGATTTGTTGAATTTTAAATCAGCCACCTTTTTCTAAGTTTTTACAAGAAAATAAGTTTGTTAGGATTATAATAAGATCCTTAATTAAACCGATTTCGTTTGTTTGTTAAATTATTATAAGAATATTAACTCAATAGTTAACTAAATACTTTATATCTAGAGAAAATCAAATAAAAGATATTTCTAATCCTAACAGAATATAAATTTAACAAAGTCTATATAAGAGACATCCCATGACAAATTTAATAATACCAACGAAATTGACATACTTTTTGTCTCGATTATTGTTTCTTCATCATGTCTTACTCTAAAATTTCTTTGCTGAAACCTAGCAAAGAAACTTGGAGGATTAAAGTCAAATCTTTAACCAATTAAGATTTGATTTTCGTTAGTTTTTTTTTTAAAATATTTTGTTGATATTTTGATAAGAACCTTAATATGATTTTGTTTGTTTTAACAAATAAGTTTTTTTGGATTTTGATAAGAACCTTAATTTAAATATTATTGGTCAACAGAAATAAAAACAACAAAAATATTATATTGAGATACTCTTAATCCAACTCTCTATATATAATAAAATTGTAGCGTTAACAGTACTTTATAATAATAATAAAAAATTATATCTTGATATTATTGGATAAAATTCTTTAAATAATTGTTATCAATATCTTTATCTACATAATATTATTAATTTTTTTAATTTCAATATAAAATTATTTTTAACTTATATCTCTATTATAATAAAACCGTAATAATAAAAATTTCTGTATCTTTATAATAAAATAATAGAGATTTTAAAATTTAGATTTGTTTTGATTGGTCTATTTATTTTAACTAATTAATTTGGGTGAGTAATATTTGTTTAAATAATTTTTCAAATGATTTGGTCTTATCTTTACCTCTTTGTAGCAATAATTTTTTATTTCGTTAATAAAGATTTTGTTTATGACCTTAATTTGATTAGTTGTATTTTTGAATCTTAATTTAATTTTGTTAGTCATAGTTATTTTAACAAATAAATTAGTTAAGATTATGATAAGATCTTTAATTAAAGAGATTTTGTTTGTTAAATTATGATAATAACATTAATTCAATAAAAATATCTTATATTTAATTGAATAATTAGATTTAAAGTCCCTAAATTTTTTGATTGGTTAATTTGTTTAATCTAATTAATTTATCTTTTTTAGATAAGATTATTTTTAAAAACGAATTATTTATTTTTAATGGATTTCAATAAAAACATACACTTAAAAAGAAAACATCAACCAATTAAGATTTGATTTTTTTTAATTTTAAAAGGAATTTCTTACCAATTAAGATTTGAATTTCGTTTGTTAAAAAATGAAACTTTAACCAATTAAGACTTTATTTTTGTTGGTTTAAAATGAAATCTCTAACCAATTAAAATTTGATTTTCATTGTTTTTTTTTTAAAATCTTTAACCAATTAATATTTGATTTTCGTTAGTTTAAAAATAAATCTTTTGTTTAGATATTAATAAGAATCTTATGATGAGTTTTTTTGTTTTAACAAATAATTTTGTTTGTATTTTTTATAAGAACCTTAAGTTAAATATTATTGTTCAACACAATAGAAAACAACATAAAAAATATTTTATTGAAATATTTCTAATCCAAATCCAAATATCTTACATTTAGGGGAAATCAATAGAACAAAAATATTAATTGAAGTCTATATAAGAAACATCTTAGGACAAATTTAACAATACTAAAGATTTTTGTACTCTTTTTTCTCTCGATTTTTGTTTTTCTTCATTGTGTATTTCTCTAAAATTTTTTTGTTGAAATCCAACAAATAAACCTGAAGGATTAAAGTTAAAATTCTAAAAATCTAGAAAATATACACTAAAATACATGTTCAAACGATTGATATGGTTCTTTTGTGATTTTAAGGTACGTAATTAATAATTTATTTATATGAATACCTTTATAATAATTTAAAATATTTTGTAATTAATATATATATATATATATATATATATATATTAGGTTGATAAAATTCACTATAATGTGAAGAAGAATGAATTGATTTCTAAATTCAAGAAACTTATTGAACAATAAAGTACTAAAATTATTACAAACCTACAAGTTTCTCCTACAACTCAAGCTTACAGTATTTCTACTCATAACTTCAAGGTCTCTTTCATGTCACACCCACAATTAAGCCACAAATCTTTTACCAGATTCTGTGTTCAGATTAAAATTGGTTGATTACCCTAAATTATTTGAAAGACGACTTAAAGATATTTATCTTATATGTAAGTCATAACTTTTTTTTTTTAAAAATATTATTTTCGATTGTAAGTATTAATTATTAGAATAATAATATTTGTTATATATAAAAGACATTATATATCTTAT
Organism: Lepidium aucheri; assembly: GCA_900406435.1. Lineage (NCBI taxonomy): Eukaryota > Viridiplantae > Streptophyta > Magnoliopsida > Brassicales > Brassicaceae > Lepidium > Lepidium aucheri. The sequence continues at coordinate 44,770 of OVBA01000419.1, forward strand.
AAATTTTACAATCGAAATTTTAGTAAACATATTTATTAGAATATGTATATATTTTTATATTATAAGTATTAATTATTAAAAATTATGGGGATTTTCAAAAATACCGCTATTGGCATGTATCCTTTTCAAAACCTACCATTTCCTTTGAAAATTGGGAGAGAGAAATGGTCATCAAGGGTATATTTTGAAAAATGGCATTTCAAAAAAGGTGTTTTTAGTAATTCTTCTAAACAATAAGTATATCTGTTTTATATATAAGACATAAAAACAGAAAAATTTGTAATCTCAATATAAATATGCAGGAAATAAATCAAATTTTCACAAAAACATAACTTATATATAGAAAATATAAATAAATATATTTTTTAATTATAAGATAAAAAACGAAATAACTAATGATATCAACATTTATAAAAACTAAATAACTAATGATATCAACTTTCAAGTTTTCACAAACTAAAAATTATATTAGTTAATTAAATATTGATTTTATTAATCTACATAACTAATGATTATACATACATTTATACTAAATAACTAATGATTATATATATATTTATATTAGTATATACTTGCTAAATTGATTAAAATATTAATTAATAAAAATATATGTCAAATCGATACTATAAAACAAAAATATATATGGATCTACAAACTTAAATGAATACGAGTTTAAAACCCAATATATATTTATATTAGTATATACTTGATAAATTACTTATGATATTAATAAATAAAAATATTTGTTCTATCGATAATATATAACACAGCAAAATGAAACATAGATCTTAAAACCTAAACAAATACGAGTTCAAAACTCTAAATAAATACGAGTTCAAAACTCTACATAAATACGAGTCTAAAAGTTTAAGTTATAAACGAGTCTTAAAATATAAATGAACATGAGTCAAAACATAAATGACATGAGTCAAAAAAATTTATATGCAAAATTGTAATACATCAAAACTTAAGTAAACAGAGATAAAAATATATATTTCGTGTATAACACCGGTGATCACTATAAATTTATTTATAATATATCATATATATAACTAATTAATTAATAAGTTTATACATACAAATCAAACCATAAAATAAATAAATAAATAAATAAAATAAATATTATGTAATCCGTGTATAGCACGAGACATCATCTAGTATTATTAATAAACATATTGAATTTTGGAGTAGCTGAAGTTTTCAGTGTATTATTATTGATGAAAGTACAGTTACATATATACCAACTATCTCTACTCAACCCCAGCTAAAATCATGGAAAGAATCTCCTAAACTAATTACAAAATCTTTTATTTAAAGTTTACTTTCTTGTCGAATTGTCGAATTGCTCTCAGTTTAGTGGTTAGGATGATCCTGTTAATAACTTGGCACAAGGATTCGATTTCTACCTGCTGCATTATGATAGCTTAAAAAAAAGATTTTAGGGGTGCACTTTAGACTATGGATCAGGCCTAGTCGATCCAATTGTTGACAAAACAAAAAAATACACTTTCTTACAATAATAAACCGTGAATAACGAAGAGTAAACCAAGTTAAGATTAACTCTAATATCCCCCTCAAGTTAGACCATACAGGTTAAGTATGCCTAACTTGCTTCTGGAATTGTGATAGCTTTCTCATCCAATCGGTTTAGTATAAATATCAGCTAGCTGCAACTTTGTACTGACGTGCTCGAACTTGCTCGAACTTGCTGTTCTTTGTGACTACTTCATCACTTACAAAGTGGCAATCAAGTTCAACATGTTTTGTTTGTTTGTGGAATACCAGATTGGTTGCAACATATATTGCAGATTTGCTATCATAGTGAACTGTCATCGATTGATCATAATTCACACCAAGTGTTCAAATCATCCGTTTTACCGATACCAAATTTTGTACCAGCAACATTATTGCACGATATTCAGCCTCGGCGGAGCTGCGACTCACAATATCTTATTTCCATATTTTCCAGGAGACAAGAGAATCACCTAGTTGCACAAAGTAACCAGTTACGGATCTCCTCGTCAAAAGGCAGCTCGCCCAATCAGAATCACTCCAACCAATGATCTCAAATGTGTCATTCGAGCATAGTAATATTCCTTGTCCTAGATCATGTTTGTGATAATGCACAAGATGAAGTTATGTGGGCCAGTGATCTTCTTTTGGTGACTGCATAAACTGAGCAAAAACATGAACCGAAAATGTTGGATCAAGACGAGTATTTACCAAATAAATTAGTCGATCGAGGAGTCTTCGATAATGCTTTGGATCACCTAGCAATCCTGAAGTCGATAAGACCAAGTGATGGTTTTGTTCTAATGGAAAAGTTGCAGGTTTTTCATCTTGTGGTCCCATTTCATTTGTTATGTCGAGAGCATATTTCCTTTGACATAGATAAATACCAGAATAATTTCGGGCCACTTTGGTACCCAAAATATACTTGAAAGGACCCAAATCTTTCATGTGAAAACAAGTTGATCAAATACTTTGAAATCGTGAGTAGCTGTGGCGTTGTTTCCAGCGATAATGAGATCATCAACATAGACAAGAATATGAATCTTAACACCATTCTTGTTGAATGTAAACAAAGAATAGTCACTCAGAGATTGGACAAACCCATAGGCGAGAGGTGCTGATGAAAATTTGGAGAACCAACACCGTGGAGCGTGTTTTAATCCATAAAGAGACTTTCTTAGTTTACAAACTTTGTTGTCATCAGACCTTAAAAACTATTGTGGAAACTGCATAGACACTTATTCTTTGAGATCTACATGTAAAAATGCATTGTTTACATCCATATGATGCACAACCCAGTCTTTCTTAGTTGCAACATCGAGAAACAATCTCACAGTACCCTTCTTTGGAATCGGTGAGAAAGTTCCTTCATAGTCTTCACCTTTGACTTGCTTGTTTCCCAAAGCAACTAACTGTGTCTTATGTCTTTCAATAGTGTGTTATGAATTTGGGTCAGAATCACACGATTTAGCACAGAAATTATTTCAATAAACTTCAATCGAAACCAACATTCATAGAGTTTCAGGCTCTACCTTACAAAATACTCAGAAAAATGATAATCGATAATCTCACACACTCTCTCACGCAGTTTTGATGACAACTCAATTTATTTTCAAACTACTCCTTATCTACTTATTATTTGCAAAAGAACCCTTCCAGATGTTTCTCTTCTTTCATGAGTCTTATTCCTCTCTATCTTTTTGGGCTTTTCTCTTTCTGATGTACACTCTTGTGGGCCTATCAATACTCTCCCCTTTAAGAACCAGCTTGTCCTCAAGATGTAAATGTGGAAACTGTTCTTTGATTTCTGCAAAACGGGCCCAAGTATCCTCATGAGCAGGCTTCCCTTTCCAACGAACCAGCACCTCCAAATGCCCCTCCTTGTTGTAACGGAATTGCAGCAGTTCCTCTGGTTCACTAATACTGATTTGGAGATCATTCATTGAGGATGGTAGAGGATGTACCTGATGATGGTTGCCTAAAACAGGCTTCAGTTAGACACATGGAAGACCGGATGTATTAGAGAATGTGGAGGCAGCCGGAGGCGATAAGCCACTTTACCAACTCGAGCCAGCAGTTCAAACGGTTCGTAATACCTTGCAGCCAGCTTGTGAAAAATTCTTTTGGCCACTGACTGCTGCCTGTATGGGCGTAGCTTCAAGAATACCTGATCCCCAACCTCATATTCAACATCTCTTCGTTTCTTATCAGCTGACTGTTTCATATCGCTTTGTGCCTTGGTCAAGCAACTCTTAATTTGCATCAGCATAGCATCTCTCTCTAGCAGGTTTGTTTCCAAAGTGAAGTTCTTGGTGGAGCCATGTTCAAAGGGAATGATCTGAGGCGGATCATGACCATATACTACCCGGAACGGAGTTGTTTTCAGCGCAGTATGAAACGATGTGTTGTACCATAACTCGGCCCAATTCAGAAACTTACTCCATTGTCTTGGATGGGACGATGCAAAGCATCTGAGGTAACTTTCAAGGCAGCGGTTGAGTACCTCGGACTGGCCATCCGACTGCGGATGATAAGCCGTACTGAACCTAAGAACCGTCCCTGCCAACCTGAAACACTCCCTCTAGAAATTTCCCACAAATATCTTGTCCCTGTCCGAGATGATTGACCGAGGAAACCCATGCAACTTTACTATTTCCTGAGAAAACTTATGAGCGACGTCGGTGGCAGTGAATGGGTGTTTGAGTGTGAGGAAATGTCTGTATTTGCTCAGCCGATCAACTACTACCAGAATCGTGTCCACGCCGTTCGAGTTTGGAAGTCCCTCTATGAAATCCATCGCCAAATCTTCCCATATTTGATTCGGTATTGGAATAGGCTGCAGCAGTCTTGCTGGCGAGAGAGTCGAAGCTTTGTGAGTTTGGCATACCTGGCAGTTTGAAACATACTCTTGGATTACTGACTTCATGTTTGGCCAATACACCAACTATTGTATCCTTTTATAAGTCCGCAAGATGCCTGAGTGTCCTCCCACTACACTGTCATGATACTCTTCCAACAGTAAAGGTATATATTTGGAGAGTGAGTGCTAAACATACCGCCGGACCTGATTCCAACCCCGCCAACTCAATTCGAGATAACCCATCGGCAGCCTTATTCTCGATACCTGGCCTGTACTCTATATCAAATGTATAACTCATTAACCTGCTCAACCACCTTTGATAATCCAGCGAAATCTCTCTTTGTTCCAACAAGAATTTTAAGCTTTTCTGATCTGTACGAACTAGGAACCTTCTCCCTAGCAGATAATGGCGCCATTTTTGTACAGCCATGACGATTGCCATCAGCTCCCTTTCGTAAACCGATTTCAGCTGCTCCCTTGGAGTTAATCCGTAACTAAAGTATGCTATCGGCCTCTTCTCTTGCATTAATATGGCTCCCAAACCAAATCCCGATGCGTCAGCCTCCACTATGAATAGTTTAGAGAAATTAGGTAGAGGCAATACCGGCGCACTCACCATAGGTGTCTTCAGTTGTTCAAAAGCTCCCTGAGCTAGAGGTGACCAATTGTACCTGTCTTTCTTCAGCAGATCTGTTAATGGCCTTGCCATTTCTCCATAGCCATGCACGAATCTGCGGTAGTATCCCGTGAGCCCAAGGAAACCATGTAAGGCTTTGACAGTTGATGGTATCGGCCACTGCCTCATCACCTCAGTCTTGCTCAGGTCTGTAGCAACCCCCTCTTGTGAAATAATATGGCCTAAGTACTCAACTTGCAACTGCCCAAAGCTACACTTCTTGCGGTTTGCAAACAGCTCATGTCACCGGAAAATCTCAAAGACCACCCGTAAATGCTCACGATGTACTTCCATTGAACTGCTGTAAATCAGTATATCGTCGAAGAACACCACCACGAACCGTCGTAGGTGCGGTCGGAATAGGTCGTTCATGAGAGCCTGAAATGTCGCTGGTGCGTTCGTGAGACCAAAAGGCATGACGAGGAACTCGTAGTGGCCGTCGTGGGTCCGGAATGCTGTTTTCTCGATGTCCTGTTCACGCATACGGATCTGGTGGTATCCCGATCGCATGTCGAGTTTCAAGAATACCTTAGCTCCGTTCAGTTCATCTAGCAGCTGGTCTATCATCAGTATTGGGTATTTGTTTGGAATGGTGACTTTATTCAGTCCCCTATAATCCGCACAGAATCGCCAACTCGCATCTTTCTTCTTTACCATGATCACTGGGCTGGAAAGCAGACTGCGACTAGGTCTGATAATTCCGGACTACAGCATCTGTTCGACCATCTTTGTCATAGCTTCTCGCTGTATCTGCGGGTAACGATACGGCTGCACACTCACTGGACCTGTGCCATTGATCAGCTCGATGGAGTGCTCACAATCTCTGTGAGGAGGCAGCTTCGTTGGCTCAGAGAAGATCGAATCATACTGGTGTAACACCAACTCCAACTCACTCGGTATAGTTACAGCAGTGTGATCCTATTTCCCTGTTCCTGCCAATGTCAATTGATGCAACTCTTTAACCTTTAAGTGTGGCATCTGTAGCGTTTTCAGGGTCATAGCCTTCCTGGAAATCAATTCTGCATCGCCTCTAATCGTTTTCCACTCTCCTTTGTGCCAGAATGACATTTCGTGTGTCTCCCAATCAACCTCACATTTGCCCAAGGTTCTTAACCAATAAACTCCCAGTATAATATCAGCACCTCCTACATCCAGAACAATGAAATCAGATTTGATTTCTACCGATTGGAAAGCCAAAGTCAGATCCATGCAAATTCCCAGTCCATTGACAACCAATCCGGTTCCTAGCCTCACCATAATTGTGTCCTTTCGTTCAATGTTCAGCTTCAATTTGCGGACCAGAGCTGGAGAGATGAAGTTATGCGACGCACCCGAGTCAATCATAACAACAATCTTCACCTTACAGATCTCCCCATATAATTTAGTCGACGATAGTTCTTCATCCACGCTTGGTACTATGCCCAGAAACGAGTGTAAAGACAGAGCAAAGAAAGATCCAGATTTCTGAGACTCGTTCGTCATGACCACAGGACTGTCCACTTCCTCCACCTGCGGTACATCCGTATGACCCAACTCTTTGTCCAAATCCTCGTCTTCAATGTTTCCCAAAATCTCCATCGCAAACCCGTCGATCACTGTTAGCACCCTCATCTCCTTATGCGTACAATGATGACCTTTACTCCATGGTGCATCACACTTGAAGCATAGCTTCTTCCTCCTCTTATCTTCGTACTCAACGTCCGTTAACCTCCGCTGGGCATCAACTCTGTTGTTCTGTGACCGTGGGCTTGGTTTGGTGTTGATGGTGATTGTGCTAAACGAGTTGTTCCCCTTCTTCTCTGTATTGCCAGCTCCCGTGTTGGTCTTTGTATCCCCCGTAAGCAGTCTTTCTGACCCTTTGTTTCTGGCCACTTCTCGACTCATCATTTGGCACAACAGGTTGTGCTCCATCCAAAGTGTTGTTGCGATCATTTCCGTCACACCCACTGGCTGCAACATCTCCACCACCTCTTGCATTTGTGGTTGCAAACCTGTGTAGAAAATACCCTCTAGAGTCTCATCATCCAACCCTTCCACTTGCGACGACAGATTCTTGAAGTTTGTCACATACTCCTCTAAACCTTCATGTTGTTTTAGTGCTAATAAGTTCCGTCTAGGAGATTTATTCTTCGTTCTGCCAAACCGACTGAGCATTCGCTGCTTAAAATCATTCCAATCGCAAAAGGGCTTTCTGTTTATCTCCCAATTATACCACCCAAGCACTGCTCCTGATAAACTCAACGAAATCAAGTCCATTTTATCTCCTTCACTGTATCTACCCAAACGAAAAAACCTTTCCACCTGCACAATCCAGCCGAATGGGTACTCTCCGTCAAAGACCGGAAGCTCGATTTTCTGTAGTAAACTCTCCCTCGTAACTAGAGCATTGGGTAGTTGCGGAAACCCTGGTGGACCCATCGTTCTGTCGTATTTTGCTTTATCCGGTGAGACCACCAAGATCGGACGTTGTGTAGAGCATTCCGCCGACGTGAGTTGTGGTGAGTAAGACCCCGCTCTTCTCTCCTCGGTGCGTTGAAGATGAGCTAGAATCTGCTGGAACTTAGAGTCCATGGATCGAATCTGTAAGTCCACCTCCTTATCCGTCCTCACCTTTGCCTCTATGACGGTTTGGAGCGTCTTCATCACCGTCTCCATACGACCTGCTAGCTCCGCCACCGAATCCTCCAACCGCGGCGGCCGTTGCTCCTCTTCCGGTACGCTTTCTACCGTCTCCTCTCCCGTCATAACGTTCATCTTTGGATCTTCAGGGCTCTGATACCAATTTGTTATGAATTTGGGTCAGAATCACACGATTTAGCACATAAATTATTTCAATAAACTTCAATCGAAACCAACATTCATAGAGTTTCAGGCTCTACCTTACAAAATACTCAGAAAAATGATAATCGATAATCTCACTCTCTCTCTCACGCGGTTTTGATGACAACTCAATTTATTTTCAAACTACTCCTTATCTACTTATTATTTGCAAAAGAACTCTTCCAGATGTTTCTCTTCTTTCATGAGTCTTATTCCTCTCTATCTTTTTGGGCTTTTCTCTTTCTGATGTACACTCTTGTGGGCCTATCATAGTGCCATCAGTGCCATCAGAGTTGAATTTTATTTTAAAAATCTATTGACAACCAATGACCTTCTTTTCAGGTGGAAGATCCTCTTTGGTCCATGTTTTGTTTTCTTCGAGTGCTCCATATTCTTTATGAACAATATTACGCCACTTAGTATGTTTCATTGCTTCTGAGAATGTTTTTAGCTCAGCATTCTCCATAATTGCTACAACAAAAGCAATATAAGGAGCATTGAAACGATGCAAATCATCATCTTTAGCAAGATCATAAGTTTGTCCTATTTGATTTTGCCCTGAATTGACAATATAATCTTGCAACGTCAATGGTGGTTGGCGTCGCCTTTGTCCTCTGCCAAGATGTTCAACTTCAGGAGCAAGTTGTGATGTAATAGCAGCGTTTTCAGGGTGAAGAGCAGTGTCAAGCTTTTGTTCAGTTTCACGTTAAATACCAATCTGTGAATCTGCAGAGGTGTTTGACGCTTGTGAAATCGTTGTTTGTGGCAGACTTGTCGAGCCAATGTCAAAAATAGAGTCAGGGTGAGACGAGTGAGAGGATGTGATACTAGATTATCTTCAGGAATTATGGTTGACATTTATCTCTACAGTGGAACATTATCAGATTTTGTATTTGCTGGCAGTTCATCATTTTGAAAGGGGTACTAATCTTCGATAAAAACGACATCTCTGGGGACAAGGAATTCTTTTTTTCAATATCGTACAGCCGCCACCTTTTCTTGCTTTGTGATAACCCAACAAATACACAACATCTATTTCTTGGAGCAAACTTGTCTCATCCTCTATTTTGTATGTGCGCGTGCCGCAAGCAGCCTAGAACACAAAAATGTTCATAATTTGGAGCCTCACTGTACATTAATTCATAGGGAGTATGATTTTGAACAACGATGCTAGGAGTACGATTTATAAGATATATAGCTATCAACACACATTCACCCCAAAATTCCAGAGGTAAATGACCTTGAAAGCGTAAGGCTATTGCAATATTGAGAATATGCCTATGCTTTCGTTCTACTCGCCCATTTTGTTGGGGAGTTCCAACACAAAAAGTCTTGTGTACCACTCATAGAGTCCGAAAGTATTCTGTCAAGCTTATAAACTTTGCCCCATTGTCACTATGGATGTGTTGAACATGAGATTCAAACTGTCTTTCGGCCAATGCAAAGAATCCTTTGATGTACTTTGCTGCTTTGCTTTTGTCTTTTAACAAATTAACTCACACTCCTCTTAAGAAATTATCAACGATCGTTAAAAAGAATCGTGTACCTGGATATGAGAATACACGATATAGTCCCCAAATATCAACATGAATTAACTCAAAAATCTCTGAAGCTTTATTCATACTAATTGGAAAAGAATCTCTTATGTGCTTTGCTCTAAGGCATACAACACACTTATTCAATTCCGTAAAAACAGATTTAGAAACAAAAGGAAGTAAAACAATAGTTTTTGTAGAAGGATGTTCCATTCTGCTGTGCCACAACTCCTGGCTTTTATTCGATAGTATTGAAACCAGAGGCACCAAATTCTATACTCTGAAAGTGAAACGTGCCACCAAACCGTTTACCCGCCCCAGTCACCATCTTGGTACACTGGTCCTAAACAACAAGAAACTGAGCAGCAACTTGGTCACACATCGATCTTCATCCATTGGTTGTGCCATAGAAATCAAATCTGGCATAAATCTTCAACATAATACACTGATTTCATCTCTAGGTGTTCTCCAAGTTGTATAGTTCCTTCCAAATAGGACACTTTCTCTCAACCAAAACTGGATCTATATTCCTCACATTTGTCAGTATATCGAACTTTCCTGTTAAATGGTGAAAAGCCCCAGTATCCATTATCCAGGAAATAATATGTGAAGGAAGAAGCGACTTACCAGAAATTTTTTCCACCATGGTTTCTTTCTTAGCATTGAGAATGCTCTTAATTGCTCGCCACTGGTGATCAGACAGTCCGCGTACACCATCGCGAACTTCATATGTGATCATGTAATTCACAGATTTATGCTTCTCAAGATTTGGTACAACAACACAATTGGCGTACGATCTGGGTTTGTTGACATTAGAACTAGATGGCTTGTTGTTGAGGTTAGGTTTGCCTGGGATAACTCTGCTCCGTGGCCTATCTCCTCGCCATTCTGGATAGCCAATTACGGCAAAAAGCTATCTGAAGCATTGCCACTGCGATTACAGTGTTTGCGAAACAAATGTTTCTCTTTATCGTCAGTTTTAAATCGTGACTTGGCTTGGACTGAAAAGTTGTAACATCAACAACCCGGTCTTCATCAGGTCCACGAATATCTTCTTTGTGACGTACAAAATTGTATACCTCTTCAAGTGAAGGTATCAGAACTCTTGCCACAAGACCTGAACAAACTGTTTTGAACTGACAATCAAGGCCAACCAGAAATTGATGCACCTTGTCTTCTTCACGATCAACTTCTTGAGCAGCTTCCAATTCACACGTGCAATTTCCACATTTGCATACACGTATTGGACGATAAGTATTCATATTATCCCAAATTTTATTCAACCTTCCATAATAAGCCTGAATAGTGCTGCCGTTTTGCTTGCAACACGCTAAATGAGACTTAATTTGCTGCATCTTGGAGCAACTTAACACAACAAATCTCTTCTGCAAATGATCCCATATATCTTTTGCTATATCTCGATGAGAAATCGTAGATCTCAGACCATAATCAATGGTCATTTTGATCCAACACACGAGGAGGGCTTGTATTGTCAACTAGTCTTCTAGACTTGATGCGTCATCATTTGGTTTCAATATTGTGCCATTAAAAAAATCAAATTTCTTTCGTGACATGAGTGCAGTCTTAATTCTACATGTCCATTTTTCATAATTTGCTCCTTTCAAAAGCGAATAGAAAATCACAACTCTAGGGTTGTTGTCCGCTGTTAAATCATATGGTGAGATAGTTCTTGTCACCTTAGTTGTTGTTGTCGGAGTTGGGTTCCTGTTTGCTGCCATCGTACTAGAAGGGTTCGGGTTTGTTTTCAAGGTTCAGTTTGTTTTGAAGTGTTATGCTTTGATATCATATAGAATTTCAAAGTGGCTGAAGTTTTCTGTGTATTATCATCGATGAAACAATTATATATATACCAGCAATCTCTACTCAACCGTAGCTAAAATTATGGAAAGAATCTCCTAAACTAATTACAAAATCCACTGTTTAACGTATACTGTTACAATAGTATAATAGTAAACCCTGAATAACCAAGAGTAAACTGAGTTGAGATTAACTCTAATAAAACGAAGGGGAAATATGTACAAGATCCGAAAAAAGATGAAGCACGTATGGACAACAAAAGCGTGAACACCATAAAAGACCATTAGACTTATGAACAGAAGACAAAAGGAAGATCGCCATAGTCAATAAGCCAAAAACTACCTTACAGACAGTATTGATTAAGGCTATGAGATGATGAGACCAATGACCATTTCTTAGGAGGATGGTTAAAGAGTCATGGTGGACTTAGATTTAGAAATACAAAAATCTTTTGATTATCAAGTACTGCCGACATTATATATCGGCGCCACTTTCATGGACTCGTAAAGATGTAAAAGCTATGATCAATGACACCACAAAGCTTAATATTCTCTCCTGCGTTTGCACTCCTGCTTTTTTTCTCTTGCGTTTGCGTCAAATACCCACAACGTGGCCGAGATCAGGTTCTTTCTCAGACCTTTCCAACTGAAAAGAAACCACTTTTCCGGTCCCTAAGCTCTCTTCGGGGTGTTTGAGATCATGAGGACTGATATCTATGAGACTGACACAGTTTTCCTCGAGAGTATACTCTGTTTCAGGTCCAGTTCTTCAACAAGCCGCGTAGCATATGAATCTGGAACACATCCATGTTTATCCATTAGACCGAACATCTCTCTTGCTTCACTTTCTCTTCCATATTCACTAAGAGCTCTGATGAGTACGCTGTATGTATAGTTATCTGGTTTCAAACCAATCCTCAACATCATTTTAAGCAGTTCCCCAGCCTTCTTAATCTTTCTCATCCTGCAGAAACTCTGAATAAGAGCATTGTATGCATAAACATCTGGCCTTAGTCCGCTTTCCTTCATCTTCAAAAACAGTTTCAGTGACCTACCAGTATCTCCAGTGGAACAGGATGTGCGAATCACGATGTTGAACGTGATCTCGTTGGGCTCAATCCCCCAATCCAACATTTCCTTGAAGCAGTCAAATGCATCTTGAATCTTCTTTGCACGGCAAAGACAACTTATGATAGTACTGAAAGTGATCACGTCTGGTCGGCAACCATATTTCAGAAGCTTTTCTAGTATCCCGTGAACCTTCTGTAGATCGTTGCTTATGCTATAACCGCTCAGAAAGGTATTGAAAGTTACAAGATTCGGAGAAATACCTCTAGCTTGCATCTCTGTTAAGAACATAGCTGCACGCTCTGTTCGTCGAGCCTTACAGAGACAGTCGATTACCATATTAAAAGCATATACACTTGATATAAGCCCGTGAACACTCATTTGTTTCAGATACCGATCACCTTCAGAGAATCTATGAGCATTCAATAGAGCTTGAACTACCACAAGATAACCGTTAAATCCTGGCTTAACTCCACGGCTGACAAAATCGTCAAATATCTGACACGTCTCAACAAGATCATACCCTTTCAAGAGACAATTCATGGCAGCATTAAACGTTGAACTATCCGTAATATAACCTCGTTCACCTGCTTTCCTCAAAAATAGAGCAGTTTCTTTAGCCATTGACTTGTTTGAAAGACAATACAATACAGTATCATAAGCTATTCTCTGCAAGTTTGAGTTTCTATCTATAAACCCAACCATAACCTCAAACGCGTCACACGGCGGCAAGCAACGGAAAAGCCCATGAACCAAAGTTCTGATAGTTGCTTCGTTGGGATTCAGCTTTCTCTCCCTCATCATTTCCAATTGCTTCAATGCCTCTTCGACCCTTCCTGCGATCAAAAACCCGTCAATCAAAATCGTGAATGTAAACACGTTAGGTCTGTTCCCTTCTCGTTCCATCTGTTTAACCAATCGAATTGCCTCATCAACCACACCCTTCTTGCAAACACCATGGATGAGTATATTATAGGTAAACCGATCAGGTTTACAATCATCACTACGCATCTGCTGAAACTTCAGGTAAGCCAAATCAAGCGAGTTAGACTTCACCAGCGCATCAATTACCGCATTATACAGCCTTGTGCTAGGTTTCATACCAAGAAAAGATATCTGCGCAAAAACATCATTACAGTATTTAGCTAAACCTAATTTTCCCCAGCTTCCGATTAAAACGCACATCAATTCGTCAGTAATCTGATAGCCTGAACCCCGAATCTCCTTAAGCAAATCAACAGACAACAATAAAGGGCCTTTCCGGAAAAGGGCGTTTCCTAGAACACACTTCAGAGACTGATCCTTGGCGTAAACCGGGTCGAAGTTCGAGATCCAGAGGTAAAATCGCAGGGAATGTAATGGGTTGTCTTGATTCTGCAAAACGCTGATGCCTAATCGAGAGTTCAAACTAATTCGACGAGTAGAAAATTCCTGATTCAGAACCAAAAACCAATCTTTTCTCTCTATGGCTTGCGAAATGTAACGATGGTTAATAGGGTTGATGGGTTTACCTGAGGAATTCGGGGTTTTCAAGGGTTTTGGATTTAGGGATTCGACCGGTTTCGCTAGTGCTGCCGCTGCTGTTACTCTAGATGCTGATGAAGCAAAGCCTCTCATGTCAATACTGTCCGGTACTCGAGAGTGCCCAGAACGGACCTGAGTGACAGTGAAGACAGTGTAAACGTTCTATGAACTCAAACATCAGACTCCTTACTTTAATAAATACAAACAAATGTTATTATTCCTTAGTCCTAACAAACAAACGAAACAACAAGCAGAGAATAAAATTTAGTAGAACATTTTTTTTTTTTTTTATATATGAAAGGGAGGTAAAACTCCCAAAAAAACACTACAACCAAATTTAAATAACTTCTCTAGGCCATAACAACACATTAGAGTCATCAACAAAATATTGACTAACAAACTCCGGAACCTCATCAAAAAAATAAAAACAAAGATGCAAAGAAAAGATGTAGCTCACTAACCCATCTGCCAAACGGTTAGCTTCCCTATACACATGCGAAAACAGATTATCTACTCTTTTGTAAGAAAACCATGACACAAACATACCTAGTAAGACATGGGGTGAGAGTTATAAACCCCATGTGTCATAAAATCGACCACTATCTTCGAATCAATCTCAACCTCAACCCGTGGAATCCTCTTCACGCAAGCTATATAAAGTCCGTAATAAACTCCCTATAATTCCGCTACAGGGACCAAGCATACTCCGATATGCAGTGAGAAACCACCACACTACTCACCACTAGAGTTCCGTAGTACTCCCCAAGCTGTACCTCGACCAAGTTGTCCACAAACTGCTCCATTTGTATTTATTTTCCACAAGATTCCCTTGGCAAGGACCAACTTATCATACGTGAATTCGTTCTCATTTCTGGCCGGACTGCGCTAATAACTTTCTCTTGTACTTTCATGATCTCCTGACAAAGATTCTTAATAGACCTCACTTTATCCCGCCATACCCTGTTATCACCAAAATAAACTCACATCTCCACACCACCACCACGATACTGTAATAGCAAAACAGGTAGACCAATAACATCCATTTACGATATCATGATCCCCTAAATTTTGATTGAACCATTCAAGCAACGACTTGGAGTAGAACTCTCTCTGTTTCCATGATGGTAGTAGCCGGTCCCAGACACCAGCACTTGCGGGGAAGTCTCTAAGAACATGTAAGCACAATTCAATTCCTCCCTTACATACTTGACACACATTTGTATCGCTTAAGTGTTGTTTATGTCGTTCACTTTGCATCATAATAACCTGCAGGGAAGCTAACCGTAGAAAGGTTCAGACTCTCCCAGGTGCCACAACCTTCCATAATCTATCATAAAACAAGCTCAAGTATTGCCCATCAATGTTCGACCACGTGATCATTCTGTAAGCCAACGAGAACAAGAATTTCCCATCTGCCGTTTCACCCCATGATATGCTATCTTTAGCACCCGTTACTTAATCCAAAACCACTGAAAATAAGCGAAACTTGATGTGCTCAGATACAAAGGGTGTAATGCGTGGTAGATCCCAGCCTATACCTGTTAACCAAAGCTCATGAGTCTTGAGATGTAACAGGTCATTTGGGATCCTATTCTCTGCCTCTTTCATTAATGCCGATAAACCAGCCATCAATCCTTCCACAACTGAACTTCTCTACCATTTCCCATAACTCACTTAACACCTTTTAACACCACTTCATTCAAACCCGAAATAATGCTACGCTAAGTTGATGAGATCGATCCAGTCCCACGCAACCATGAATCATCTCGCAAGTTTCGCATTATGTATTTTGTTCTCAATACTCGAGCCCATAAACCTGATCCATCATGAAATAATCTCCACCCCACCTTTGCCAAAAGAGCTAAATTCATCTCCCTCGTTCTTCTTATACCCAATCCACCATCTCTCTTTGATAAACAAACTCTGTCCCATGAGATTTAGTGTTGCTTCTTTCTCTCCAAATTTCCACTCCATAAGAAGTTTCTTGAGATTTTGTCTAACTATTTCATCGTACTAGTTGGTAATGAGATTATACTCATGGTGTGAACTGGTATCGATGATAAAACTGATTTAGTGAGTGTAACTCGTCCCACGAGAATAAGAAAACGCCCCTTCCATCCTGCTAGTCTAGATGATACCTTGGCCAATACTTCACCAAATGTGTTTTTGTTCACTTTTTTCTGTAACACAGGCAAACCTAAGTATTTGCCCAAGTCTTTAGTTGCTGATATGCCACTCTCATTGCTGATCAATAACTTCAAGTTCCATGACATATTCCTTGAAAAATATAGTTTGGATTTTTCGAGACTAACCTTTTGTTCCGACGAGCCACATAACCTTTCTAAGATGCTTCTTATCACTCGGATTTGAGACATAGAGGCCTCCACAAATAAGATGATATCATCGAGAAAGCATACATGAGACAGCTAAGGACCATTCCTTGCAAGTTTAATCGGTTCCATTTTCTCTCACTCACCAAAATATCAATCAAGTGACATAGCCTTTCCATACACAATACAAACAAGTATAGGGAGAGAGGGTCTCTTTGTCTAAGCCCACGAGCTGACCTAAATGGTTCCATTTCTCACCATTCCAAAGTAAGTTCATTAAGGGATTTGTTACACATTTATGATCCACCCATTCCATTTGTCCGGTAAATTTGCAGCACGCAAAGTCTCTTCTAAAAAGTCCCACTGGATCCGATCATAATCCTTCTCTAGGTCTAGTTTCAAAAGCATTATCCCTTTTCGTCCCTGCTTCTTATTCATCGTATGAACTACCTCCTGAACCACTACAATGTTATCCACACTTAATCGTCCTGAAATAAAACTCGACTGGACTGGCCCCACCAATTTAGCAACTAAACGCTTCAGCCTTAGCACCAATTTTTTGTATTTGTTTTGAACAACACATTACAAAGGCTTATCGATCTGAATTAAGTGATACGTTCAGACTTTAGAATCCTTGGAATTAAAATAACCAAAGCGTCACTGACACCAACCAGTAGCTCACCTGATTCAAAGAATTCCCTCACAAACTTAGCAACCGATTCTCCCACAATATCCCAGTTTTCTTGGTAAAACACTGGTTGAAAACCATCAGGTTCTGAGATTTAAATCTTCCCATGCTCCGTACAGCAATTTAAATCTCATGGGGAGTAAATGTCCGTAAGAGCATTGCTTTTTCTTCCCAGGTTAACATTTCAAAACCCTCCCTCGGAAGAGACATATTCGTAGAGCTCAAATCATCAAGTGAGTATAGCTTCGTATAATACTGAACTGCCATCTGCTCTTGTGTTTCATTATCCGTAATCCACACACCCAGATCATTCCTTAAGCCATCTATTCTGTTCCTTCTTCTTCTTCTCACAGTAGTAGAACATTTTAAAACAAATAAAGTTTTTTGATTAAAACATATTTTCTCAAGAAGAAAAGTGAGAAAATTTATATTCAACTTCCTACATAAAGTAGTTAACCAGAAAAACTTTTTACATCACGTAGAAGTCTAGAATTTGTAAAAGTAAATTTGAGAGGATGCCTTAATAAGGTAAACAGTTTATTCTCCAACTATACGTTTGCTGATTTTTCATACATGAACTATAACTGCATGCCATAAAATACATGAACTAGCTTAAATTGTAATTTTCACACATGATCTAAATAAACTCAGTTAATACACACAATACAGTAAACAAAATTAATCAACCATTATTGAAAGATTACATGAACGACATGTGGTATTTGCAAATTCTAGTCAACAAGAGACACGTTGGTTGTAGAAATATGAAAATGCATATGTTAGGTATCTTATTTGATTATTCATTTGGAAGTTTAAAGTCTCATTTTATATTACAACATAGACCTGAATTTATATTACATAAAACCAAAGACCATCAGAAGCCAAAACACATTATATCCAAAAGATCAAAGCCACATCATATCCGAAACCAAAACACATTATATTCCGAAGATCAAAAGCCAACATAATTCTAAATCTCAAACTAAAATATTAGTCAATTATTTGGCTTTGTGTTGGTTAACTTGCTCCTTCACCAAAATCAGATCGATCTTCTGCGTGCTTCCTCTTTTTTTGGTGGTCGAATAATGACAACTCCAACATTCTTGCATTTTCTCATGTTATGCCCACTTTCTCCACATTTTCCAAAGTGAATGATTCCTCTTTCTCTTGAAATCTTTGTTAGGGATTCATGGCTCTTTCGTCTTCTTCTTACTTGGAGACTCATTTCTTCCTTTAATCCTTTTAAGAATTTTCTTTCTTCCTATTGCAGGTTTTGTTTCTGTAGGTGGAGGCACAATCACATCTTCATCAGACTTTTTCCAAGAACCTTAAACCACACACTACCCCAATTGTTCTACTATACTGCTTTCTCCACTTAGAAATTAGATACCAATAAGACATGTAATCCTCTGGGTTGTGATTCTTCTCGGATATAGCTTTAAGAGCATGGAGATAAGGCAAGCCTGACATATCCCATATTCGACAAGTGCATTGTACGAAGAGGCATACATACAATGAATGATGAATTCTTATCCGTAACTTCATAGGTCCCACGACCAGCAGGGAATACCCAATAATGTAGGATCATTTTCTGTTCCTACTAGACTTTCTCCATTGATTTAGGACTAAACATGCCTCTGTGCTTCATAGCTTTCTCCTTTCTAGTGTCTATGCGTTTCATTTCTCTTCTCCTTATTGTCTCTAGCATTTCAACAAGTGTCATCGATCTTGCAGGGTTGATAGCATTATTGAATAAATCGGATATGTTATTACTTACATCATCACAAGATGTGGTTGCTAAGAAGAAAGCAAGGCTACAATTCTTTGGATTCTTCTCCATCATCGGATCATAGACATTCATGTCATATGCTTTAACTTCTTCAACCCTTTTGTTGTATTGCGCCATATTGTAGCTCTTAGCAACCTTCCAAAATAATCCTTTCATGTCAGCTATGTTTGGATGTTTCTTCTTTAAGTTTGCATAAATGTGTCTCGCATACATCTTATGCTCAATATTTTGTAACAAATCTGCTACATCATTCAATAGCCCCTGTAATTACCCATTCCGTAAACCAAATCAGATCACAAAGCAAGCATTACATATTTCCTAACCAAATTAGATCATAAGGCAAGCGTTATTAAGTTTCAGAATTACCTTTTGCCTATCTGAGATTATTGTGAACTTCTCACCATCTCGAAGATCCAAATCTGCATGCAGCTTCTCAATAAACCATCTCCAATTTTATTCATTCTCAACATCAACAACAGCCCAAGCGAGTAAAAATGTTTGGTTATTTGCATCTCTTCCAACCGCTTTTAACAACTGTTCTTGTATTGTGCTTTTAAGGAAACAACCATCTAGCCCAAATATAAGTTGACAATCGGTGGTCCATGGCTGCTTCAGAGCACCAAAACAGACATAAAATCTGAAAAAGACATCTGCTTCTCTAGGTCCTTGGATCGTCTCTAGTTCCACAATTAAGTTTTTATTTGACCTATGAAAGACAAACAGAAACAAGTAGGTTTAATATTAAAAACCAAAAAAGAAACAGTAGAAATAGAAAACTTACTCTAACAGCTCTTGACGGTAGTCTCTAAGTCATGAAAATTGTAAATCATGCTCCTCTTGGATCATTTGTAAAGCCTTTTTCTTTGCATCTCTGCACTGGTTTACTCCAGCAATCAGCTGCCAACGCTTCTGAATTTTAGCTTGTATATCTATTGGTCTCAATTGCGGATATCCCTTAGATCATTCACAAATAGAATGACCTCTTGTTTAAGTAACTTGGAATGGCCAGTCTTCGTGTATGTATGATCCTTCATGTAAACTTTAACCAACCACTTTTGCAGAGGCTTTTCATAAGAACAATAAATCCTCTACTTACACTTTTCATACTCTTCTTCTCTTTTATCTCCTTCATCTCTTTTTTTGGACGCTTCACTAGCGCATTTAAGTTCTGATTTTATCATCATCCCAACGCACATATTTGACATTCCATCTTTCCTTTATGACATATTCGACCATAGCTTCTTTGAAATCCTCTAAACTATTAAAGACTTGTCTTAACTTCAGCTCACCACTCCCTTTCTTGTATGTGAAATCTCCCTCTATCGCATTACCATTATCTTCATCCTCCGACCCCATAAGTGTAGCATACTCATCATATTCTTCATCTACGAAATCTGCGACATTCCTTTCAACCCTTGCTTCTTCATCAAACTGAAACTCATTTATGTCGGATCTTGTTTCTTGCTCTTTCTCCTCCTCCTCCTCTTGCTCAATACGACCAGCCACATAACTTCCTAGTTCAGACTCCACAAATATACCAATTGATTTATTCCATAATGTTGTTTCACACATCTGCTTAAAGTTGGCGTCACCATTACAAACTAGTTTTTGTTCTTCAGCTACTTCAAAAGCAAGCTTATACCATACCCTCTGACCATACAAACTCACTAGAAGTTGATTCATTAGCGCACCAAAAAGTTCTTCTGGTCAGGCTTCAAGAATCCAATACCCACCACCTTGATAAACATAATGACCTTCAATCTCCACAAACTTTCCATCGTAGTAACAACTGAAAGTAATCGGTGTGACTACTTGTTCACTGAAACAAGTAACATAAACTCTTAAACTCTTTCATAAAAATTAAAAAACCAACTCAAACTCTTTAACACATTTAATCGAACATGTGGTGGGCATTTTACAATCTTACTCTATATTCATGAAAATTGAACACAACAAACAACCTAAAGTCTATAGTCGAATCATACACTATGTTACCATAATTTAGAACCCAAAAACTACTCCAAAAAATCAATTTCCAAAAAATCAAATCAACTTACCTCATTGTCGATTTCAACTTAGTCCTTCGTCTACTTCACCACGTCTACTTCACCCTGAGAAAACTGCACCTCTAGATATCTATGAGAAGGAGTCTCAGTTATGTCAATTCTTCTACTACTTCTCCAATTCCTTTACTTCTCAAATTATGGATTTCTCTCTTTCTCTCTTTCAATGTGGAAGAAGAACAATAAAAAATTAAGTCTAATTTTTATCCCATAAATGAGATGACGTTGTTTGCAATATATTCACCATTTAGTTTTATATATATTAGAATGACGTTTTATAGAAATTACCACGTGTCGTCCACGTAATCCTTCGTTAACGGTTGATTTAACCTTTTTTATTGTTTTGTGTGTATTAACTGAGTTTGTTTGGATCATGTGTAAAATTTAAAATTTAAGTTAGTTTATGTAGTTTATGGCATGAGATCATAGTTCATGTATGAAAAATCAGGGGAATACGCCATTTTTCCTGCCTTGTTATGATTATGAAGCTGCAACTTTGTATGTTGTTGATAGCCTTGTTTTTTCCAGGAAAAATGTCATAAAAGTTTAAACTTTTCAAAAACGTAACTAATCAATTCTAAACTTTTAAAATGTCAATTTAATCTTAGTCTTTCCATTGAGTACTCTACTATAGATCCGTCATTAAGTGTGTTGCTACATAATTAATCTCCTGTCAACGATGTCGTTATGTCTAAACAACATCGCTAATTAGAAAGAGAAATCGAGAAGTCTGAAACCCATAAATCAAAAATTCCCATATCAATTTTATCTCTTCACCGAAAACAAGAGAAAAAGTTTCTTGAAATTCTCTTTCTCTTCAAGTCGTCTTCGTCGATTATGATTAAAATGCAATTTCCTGTCCGTCGTTCACCACATCAAAAACCTTGAGAAATTCTAGCGGACAGTCAAAACAAAATCGACAGCAGGATGATATCAAGGAAATTTTCATAACCATGGTCTCACAGTGATGACAATGGAGAAGATGAAATTGATGGTGGTGATGCTCCTGTACAACGTGATTCTGAAGTGTATCTTAGTTTGGGAAAACATTTAGTTCCCCATAATGTTTCAAGATTAATGTGCTAAAATATTCCCTGAAAATAAGGTATAATATTAATCTGTATAGGTCACAAAGTATGAAGATTGGTGCAAAATATTTAGTTGGTTGTTGTTGGAGATGTTACTATGCCTATGATAAGAAAAAAACGAAGATGCATGTCAAAATCTTTGAGAATAAACATACATGCTTGAAGTCAGGTTATACTAAGATATTGAAAGTTGGGAATATTGCTTGGTTGTTTACGGAAAGGTTTATAAAGAATCCTAAGATGAAAAAAGTGATGGTTGAAGAGATAGAGCGAGAATACAACCTACGTGTAACTGGAGACCAATGTGCAAAGGCGAAGACAAAAGTTCTTAGAGAAAGTAAGGTTATTTGTGAAGATCACTTCGCACATATTTGGGATTACCAAGCAGAGATCTTGAGAATCAATCTAGGGAGTACTTTTGAGATAGAGACTATTTTTGGTTCGACTATTGGAAGCTTCCAAAGGTTCTTCCGTTTGTTTATTTGCTTTAAATCACAGAGAGATTCATGGAAACAAACTTTCAGGCCTATCATAGGAATAGATGGAGCATTTCTGAAATGAGACATTAAAAACCATCTATTAGCTACCACATGGAGAGACAGAGACAATAGAATAGTTTACATTGTTTGGGCGGTTGTAAGAATATAGAATGATGATAACTCGGAATAGTTTGTTAGGATGTTAGCTGCAAATTGGATCTGCAAGACAAAAGAAATGTGGCAATAATATCATACAAATAGTCGGTTAGTACTATAACTTTGATTAGAATGTTACATTTTCATGTATGTTCTCTCTAATGGTTTGCAATGTTTGCATGGCTTAGTCAAGGCTATCCATAATATAATTCTATAAGCTGAGCGTCAATTATTTTCTGTGTGTTCGTGTTGCATCTGTCATCATTTTTCTTCTTTTCGACGAAGAGATGAAATCGATTTGAGGATTTCTGGTTTTAGTGTTTCAGACTTCTCAATTTCCCTTTCTGATTAATGATGTCCTTTAGATATAACCTCACTGTTAACGAGAGATTAAATATGTAAACACAACACACTTAATGACGAGCCTAATAGTAGTGTAGTCAACGGAAAACTATGATTAAATTGATATTTCAAAAGTTTAGAATTAACACATCGCGTTTTTGAAAGTTAAGGATTTATATAACATTTTTCCTTTTTTTTTCAATTCGCTGTATTTGTGTTAATTGACAGAAATTTAAACACGATTAAAGATAAAAAATGGTGTAAAAATAAATTAGAGTCACTGCGACTACTTGTGAGTATTGTTAGTGATCCCTGGATAATATAGCGACTACAATATAGTAACAGCGATCATCTATATGGTGTTGTGTATGTATTCTCGGCATAGCTATATTTACGACTACTTTTATAATTGGGACTGTTGGTACCAGGCCCAAAAACCTGAAGAGGCCCAATAACAAAGAAAAAGAGAAGGTGGGCCAGGCCGAGCAGGTGGCAAAGCGAGCCTCATAGCGTTCGAGGAGCGAGCCCGCGAAGCCAGGAAAGCATAGCCGACCTAGCGAGCAATCAATCCCCGCGGA